>CAEGAF010016013.1:0-85304 GCA_903067075.1 Micropoecilia bifurca
ATATATACACACATACACACATGTGTGTGTGTATGTGTGTGTGTCTTTTTAGTCTATTTTATCTTCTTTTGATATTTTTTAAACCAGAGACATAAAAAACTTTTTGATTGCAACTTCTGACCAATCTGATGTTCTTCCATCCCCCAGGTTTTTCTGCACAAATTAGTTATTTTAAAATTTACACAACCCAGTGGAGCATTTTATATCCAGCTTCTTTTATGAAACGTCACTTGGTATTTATATTATCAGAGGGAAAAGCAGAAGCTCCGAATAATTACACATTTAATGTTGAAAATCCTAATTAAAACAGCAGATCTCATAATGCTGGTTGGTTTTTGTTTTTGGACTTTCAGAACACGTTTACACCCACATCTTTACTTGCATTGGACCGCTGAACCAAAAACACATTCTCTCTGGGGATTCTGTCAGCTTGTCCTCACTTTCTGTCTTCAATTCATTACCAGTGAAGTTGTTCCAGAAAATGCTGCATGATCACATCACACCCTGCCCTTGCCTTGGCTGTCACTGGGGCTTTTGAAGAAGCTCATCTGCGTCTGAACATCTTTATTCAGCTGTCCACTATCATTGGGAAAAGCACAAGAAAAATCTCTCTCAGGGTGGATGTTTTTGCTTTAAGGATGACCCAGATTTGACTGTTCATGTTCTGCCTCGCTGTGAGAAGATCTAATCTTGTGTGTACACTATGCTGGAAGTCTCATTTCTCCTTTGTTTTTGTGTAAATCCTGTGAGGAACATTTGCATTTGAACATGCTGTATTAATAGTATCCTGTGTGGCATTTAGAAACCAGCACAGCTGATTTATTTATTGCCATCATTTTTTAGCTGGCATCCTATCCAACGCCTGTTTAAAGTCATCAACAAGAGCTGGTGAAGGCAAAAACAAACAGCAGAAGGGCCTGAATTGTCTCCCCACTTGCGTAAATGGGAGCAATTGAGTCATTTATGATGTCACACACTGATGTGCATCTGATTGCTATGGTTACACCAATCTCTGGATAATGAAGTTCTCGTATTGGATTTCCACAGCACTTGCAGGGATGTAGCGATAGGCTTACTGTCTGTCTAAGATGACAATTTAAAGAGTTTGCTGTAACAAAAACACAATGCTTAATAGTTGGCCTAGTGTTTGTCAGATATCAGCTGATGTGAGCAGCTTTGAAATAATTTGTTTTTATGTTTAAAAACACAAATGGTCAAAGAATATATTTTGTCTAAAAGCTGAAGTTCTGCCTTGTGAGGACTTCAGCCTCTGTGCTTGAAATGAAGAAGAGGAAATTTTATTCAGGGGTGGGAGGAAGGTTATTAGTTTCTTTTGAAAGAATCGACATGAAAATTTCAGTAAAAATAAAAGAAGAGAAAACATGGAACACTAACAAATTATCCCCTCATTGCTTACAAATTGTGTGAACAGGAAGTGACAGACATGATCTGCATCTCTTTAACAGAAACATATTTTTTCTATATGATTAAAACATAAACATTACAAACAGCCTGACTCTGATTGGGAAATCTGTAATCTGAACTTTACCAATGTTTCTTAAATAAACGTGTGTGGCAGTGATGGCCTTTATGCACAGTAATCAGACAGAAAGTGGGTGAGGATTAGGGAGTAAAACATGTTGTGAAGGTCATCATCAAAAATCAAATCTTGAATGACTGAGTAAAGGACTATCTCTATGTCACACTGCCATAAATGTTATTACCTATTGATCATCCTCATGAAATAGACTGAACCTCTTCACTGAGAGCAGTCTGGCTTTTCTAATGGACTAAGTTTTCTCTGAGCTTGATTTTCTCTGTATTTGAAGATAGCCCAGACTTTTGGGGTGAGGAGATCCAAGGAGGTACTGATCAGCCAATCAGAAATTAAGAGTCCGGCATGGCAGCAAGCGAAGGTGGAACAAATATTACAGCGAAAAGGTGTCTGAAGGACAAAACGTATGCAGATGTAAAATAGTAATAATGGAAAAAATGGGAAAACAACAGTTTAGAAGTTTGCAAAACTATTTATAATTTTGGGAAACCAGTAAATTGATTTGAGAAAGCTGCTCGAAACGTGTGAGGAGTAAAACAACGAGTTTGAGGAATTTATTTGGCCTCTAATTTTCCAAGATTCAAGGCAAAAAAAGCCGATAGATGAAGTGCCATAATTTCCAGTTTGCAGGAGTAACTGTTGCTGACATCTTAGTGCTGAATAACACGGCACACCTTAAGAAGTCTATGTGCCTCAGAGCCTGGATTGTACTTTGGACAGCACTGGGTCAGGGGGTAAATCAAACCTTCATTTGGCTGGTCATATTTCTCAATTCTGTCTTACAAAAAATATTTCACATCCTTCATGGATTTGTTCAATGACCTTGGGATGATTTTGTCTCACCGTTACATTAGATGGTGATTTCTACTTCTGTCAAATAAACTTAACTACTCAAACTGTCGATATGGCTGTAAAGTGATTTGTAGAACCCAAAGAAGGTCAAAAGGTGTTACCATACATTAATCCAGTTCTATATTTAGCCTAGATCTGCCTGACAAGTCCATAATCGGCTGCTGCTTTACAGAGTGATGACCACAGTGTTTTCAGGAGTAATGTTATAAAACAGGCATCCAGTGTGTCCTCCTCCCATCTGTTCTCGCTCCTCGGTCTCTATTTCTCCGTGTTCCATGACGCAAAGCAAGAGTGGGAGTGGACAAACCTTCTGCTCCCCGAGAGGACTGAGTGGGCTGCCACCATCCGCTTCGTACGCAGCGGCGATGCAGCCAGAGATGGAGGTTTATGGCAGAGAGGAGAGTGAGGGAGGGAGGTAGAGAGGAAGGGGGGGGGGGAGGCTTTGGAACAAAAGTAAGTGAAAGCCTAAGAGAAAGACATGGTGGTGGAGACAGAGAGGCAAATAATGGCACTGAATGGGGAGGCAGGAGAGGAGAGAGAGTGAATGATTACTCCGACTGAAGGATGTTTTTAAAGGGGAGGAAGAAGGGCATGAGGGAGACGTGGATGGGTGAGGAAGGACCCTGTTAATGAGGAGATTAGGACATGAAGCAAGAAGAGAAGACTGATCTTAAAAAACAAGCCAGAATCAATATGATAGTGCTTGAACATCTAAAACATAGCTAACACACAGCATTAATATAGCAAATCTGTAAGACATCAGAACCATAAAGCCAAGAACATCGGAGCATCTCTTAAGCTTCTTTTTTTTTATGTCCGTTACCTTTTCATAGGTATAGGATCAACTTAATATTTTTAGTGTGACCAATTACTGATACCAAATAAAAAAGTCATTCATTAATTTTCCATACCTTGATTTGTGAAATGAACAAGTCACCCTTTATTAAGAAACCCCCAACCACTGTCCTAAGCAAGACAGTTCAAATTTAAATGAACTGTCTTGCTTAAATTAATATTAATAATAAGTGGTTAAAAGAAGTGATACAACCATGCTAATCCTGCTGCCAAAAGAACAGTTCTTTGTACCTTTGTGTTAGTTTAACTTTGAACTGTGTTTATTTCAGTTTAAAAGTTAATTTCAGCACAAGCAACACACACATAATATGAATCATTTGTAGATCAAATTATGTGACAGTTTTCACAGAAATATATATATTTTTTTATTCTGCAAAGATCTAAAATGTGGTTGTAAAGTTTACGGTTACAGTAAAAATATCTGTCATGTGAAAATGTTAAAGAATTTTATGATTCTGATTCTGATTTTAGGCTAAAAGACATTCCCTAATCCAGACTCATTTTTGCTAGTGGCCCATACTTTATGACCATCCTACCCTTCACAGGCTATTTTAAATTTATGCATAAAACTCACTTCTTTCGCAAGTTTTTGGTTTCAGTTCCAGGATTCTATGTTAAGCAACGTAGTTAACAACAGTAACCATTACAAACACACACAAGGTTTAAACAGATTTTAACTGAACCAGGATGTTTGCTTTGTAGATTTCAAGAAAAGTATTTACCAGATATTCCTGCAATTCCTCTCATCAGTTTCTGTCTTGTCTGTGTTGTCTTTTTACCAGCTTTATATAGAAAAAAATCAGTTATAGTAAAGTCTCCTGTGTCCTAAATTGTCTCTAATTATGGATGGCTTTCTTTAGCTGTTTTTTTTGTGGGTCCTTGTCTTGAATAACATTTTTGCACAATGAGATTATTTTAATCTTTTATAACCTCTCTGCAAAGTATGGCTTTAGCTAAATGATCCAAATGATCAAGTGTTATGAAAACCTTAGACAGCAATCAGATTAACTATACTTGAGAGACGGGTGAAAACAAAAAGGCTGAACGTACAACTAAAAGATGATTCACCAATGAATTAGTCTGATGAATTGTACACATGTAACCCGACTGTAATAGCTTTTATTTTTAAACATTCTAACATTTGTTTTCAGTTAAATTACGCAGGACATGTCACATTTACGTTGGACAAAGCGAGCATGTATACTTTGCATTCCTGCTGTAATTACCTTGGCCATTCTTCTTGAGCAATTTGTCTGAAGGTTGTTTTTTTTTGTCTATTCTTGTGTTTTGTGTTCTTAGCAGCTTGATGTTTGTTAATGCTTTGTTCAGTCAATGCTATTTCTGATCCCAGTATTTCTCTGTATTTACCTGGTTTTATTCATTCCCAACAGTCGTCCTCTTTCAGTTGCTGTAACCACTCACCCATTTCAACTCCAGCAGTCGCCTTCCCAGTAGGTGTACTGGTGTGCTTTGCCCATTATATCTTCTGCTGATTTCTCACTGAGTTGCCTCCAGTATTCTTCAGAAAATTTGATATTTCATTTGGATTATCTAACGATCTTTAAATGGCAGTGAGACTGTCTGCACTTGGGTTCTACAACATCACAAATCATGCCATATCTGTTGATTCTCATGCAATTTTATTGGTTTTATGACTTGATTTGTTGTGGTGCATTAAGCGAATTAACTCATAAAACCTTTTTTCCTCAATGCAATGAAAACATTCAGTTATGCTGATCCAATTTAATTCTGTCTGGACAGTGATCCGAGACACCCAGCAAATCCCTCTCAGACTGACCAAAACAAAAGAAAGGGTGGGATTTCGAAGTGGCCTAGTTAAACTCTGGGTTTAAATTCCATTGAGATTATGTGGTGTAACATCAAGCAGACTGTTTGTTTTAAAAACTCCCCAGTTTGGATTTTCTAAAACTCTTCTGCAAAGAAAGTGGGCTTGATGCACGGTTGGCTGCTAGATTTAGGAGACAATTACTTTTTTTCACACATAGCAAGGTTGGTTTAGAAAGTGTTTTATTTAATAAATACAATATTTACTTGAAAATTGTATATATTTATTTTATTTATTCAACTTAACTTTGAAATTAAAATTTGTTGAAAAATCTTAAATGGGATTTCAGTGAAAGACAAACTGTGGAAAAATGTAAATGGGCAAATCCATAGAGAGGTACAAACTCGCTCCTACCTGTAGTTTTGTGTTTTTCACTAATCTAGCTCTCCCAGTTAAGAATAAATGGTCCTCGCGTTGACCTCTGTCTATTTTATGATCCCCTCCAGTCCTCCTGCCTTCTGCTGCTTATCTTTAGTAACCAAACCCCCTCATGGTCCATTGATGGCTATTTTACAATTTGGCTAAAAGCAGCTCTGATGTAACAAGCGACACCTTCTGTTTCCAGGCAACCTCAGCAATTATGCCACTGCCAGGAGAGAGGGAACGGGAGGAAGTAGCACCCCTAGGCCCCCCGCCTTTGTTCATCTTGGCTGGCCCCGGCTCCATCCGTCATCTAAGCGCAGTGCTTCCATGCAAGGCCAGTGACGAGGGCCATAGCAGCATGCTGCGCTTCCTGCCGCTCTCATTAAATTGTCTCTGTTTCCTGTACTGCAGTGGTCTGGTGAGGACGTCCATGAGAACTCGACTGGCTGCACAGAAACTCTCTGCTGCCCTCTTTTGTTCAGCAATGCTCAGAATGACTTCCACAATCTGATAGCCTGTAAATTACTAAAAGGGATATAAAAAAAACCAAAAAAACAAAACACTGATTAGAAAGTGCTTCACACCATGATGTAAATTATAATCATTGATTAGAAGTGAAAGTGATTTTAGCATTTGAAGTGGATTTTATTTCCTGCTCAAAAGT
Source organism: Micropoecilia bifurca (assembly GCA_903067075.1). Taxonomy (NCBI): domain Eukaryota; kingdom Metazoa; phylum Chordata; class Actinopteri; order Cyprinodontiformes; family Poeciliidae; genus Micropoecilia; species Micropoecilia bifurca. Next base: position 6,136 of record CAEGAF010016013.1, read on the forward strand.
AAGTTTTGTTCCTGTGCTAGATTTATGCTCTTTGGCTTAAATCTGATAGATATAACTTCCAAAGCTGCCATTTTCTACTATTTTCTACTATTATCAAACAAAAGAGCCTGGAACAAATGTTTGGGCATCTCGCATCAGAGGAGTTTCTTGCAAAATTGCCAACTCCCAGAAAATTTTTTCAGCAGGAAATAACATACCTGGAGTAATACTGACTTTAAAAGAAAAAATGTTTTCAAAGATCAACATATTGTGGCTAATAGAAATAATTGCACATGTGCATTGCAATTTTAATCCATGAAGTTACACCTTTAAGGAGTGCCATGGCGCATAAAGGGTTTGTTTAATTTTATCAATTTTCTCTGTGAGAAGGGAGAAGTGTCTCATTGTTTGTCATGTAGTGTCATTTGATAAAGATAATCATGGTTTAAGGAACAAGACTGAGCTGTGGTCAAGGCAGCTATTTTTGGTGGCAGTGTCAGCATCAGCTGTTTAACCTAAAACGTAGATCCATAGTCTCTGTTTTTCTCAGCAGTCATGACAATTCTGAATGACATAGTGCTTAAAATGATAACTTCACCCTTCATATGATACCGCAGCAAATTTTAGTCACACTTGGATCCCTTGTTACTGCAACAAGAAGAGAAGTGTAAAAAAAGAAAAGCAAGTGTAGGTTTTATTTCCTCCAACAAGACTTATGACATTTTTTAGAGGTCAAACGTCTTAAAAATAGGGTTATAAAAAAAATCAGTGTGCGCCATTTGTTTTTGGAAAATATAAATATGAAAACTTGCATAAATATGAAAATATAAATATGAAAACTTGCATGTAGTTCTTCCATAAATTATAAAAACCCATTCTTCAACCAGTTATCAAAAGCCAATAAGTGTTATTTTTATGCTTCAGAAAACCAGAAAGCTTTTAGTTTTAGTTTATTACTTGCTTAATGTAAGACTTAAATATTTCAGAAACATATTTAGCACAGTTAAATTCTTTAGTGCCAAATCACAACAAAATGACATCTTATGATATTTTTTAAAATAAAATGACTGGAAACAAAACTTTAGTACATTTTTCCTCATTCTAGTCATTCTTCATGTAATAATGTGCTGCCATGGCTCAAGTGCACTATAGTGTAAACAGAATCTGTGAAGCAATATAAAAGAGCCAGAGACCGAGACACGTATTGCGTAAGCAGGCCGGTACTTTGTGATTTTAAAAAAAGACTGAAGAGAAAATAGCAGCCTGGAAGACTAAAAGTAGCCTCTCCGCTACAGATGGCCCCCACGCTTTCCGCCAGTGGGTCAGTGGGTGAGCGAAGAATGGAGGCGAGAGGAGAGGAGAGGCTGTGGCTGTGTGCCGCCATCCAAGGGAGAGCGTGGGCGAAGTGGGCAGCAGGAAAAGAGAAACACAAGGACTTCTAAGGCCAAGTGGGCCGAGGTATACTGTGAACAGTGCTAAAAAGAGACATGATGACGAACAGAGGTCAGTCGGACGATTCGTCATGAGCTATTTCAGCAATGATGGAGGGAAAAATGTTGACATCACAGTGCTCACATCACTTTTCACCCACATTCTTTCTGATTATGCAATTGTTAAAGCAGTTACATTTGATACGGTTTGCTGGATGAGACAATGTGGAAAATTAGTGAACCGCAAGGTCAAAGGAGCTGAAAACTGGCCTTGTTCGATGACCTTTTGGTGGGTTTTGTTGTCCATGTGGGGAGTTTTTAACCTTTCGTCTGCCTGAAGATTTTGTTAAGATCTGATTATTTAAAGCAAAAAAAAAATCTTCCTTCTGAATTTTTAATGGGTTTTTTAATTATCTTATTGAATTTATTTAGTGCAAATCCACAATAAAATTCTTCTTATGGCACTTTACAGGAAAATAAAATACATAAAAAACAAATCATTTCCAATGATTGGTTTTGATGGTGTCCAAGCAGAAGATAGTCAAACACAGAGAGATAAAGTGACATTTAATAGGAAATAATTTGTGCACAACTAAATATCTTAGAGTTATAAGAATATGTATTTTTTGTATTTCACTGAAATAAACAAATATTCCCGAATGAAATATGTAGTAACAGCCAAAGGCCACCAGAGGGAGAACGAGGGCCCTTGCTCATTCTGCTTGCGTTTACTGCCACAATACCCCGTAAGCAATAAAATACATACACAAAGTTTGTAGCAATTGTTTTTCCTTTTACTTCTAGCCATTTTAGAGATTTGCATTGGCTTTATTTTAGTTACTTCAATCACGCCTAACTTTGACTCTTACCTGACCTGTTAATGGAGTTTCACCTGATGATGAGCAGCAGATTTAAAACGATTCAGTCATTTGATCTTAGATATAAACTTGAGTTTCTTGTAAATCAATGGGTTTCCTCCCTAACTTAATAAAACAAGTCAAATGACACCATTTTGTTAACTTCTTTGTTTAAAAGCTCAGAATTAAATCCTTGCATTGCCGCCCTGTTAGATAATCTCCACTGCTTTTGAATCTGTAACTGTTGCAAATATGACTTCCTCTGAAGTAGTCATCCAAATGTGCTTTGTAACTTTATGATAGTAGCATTAGATGAGCTGAAGTAAACCCATTCCTTACGCTTAAGATAGATCAAGTCCTAACAGCATTCCTGTCTTAACAGCTGTCTTACAGGGCCTTGTTACTGATGAATCCTATTGTGAGATTAGTGACAGCAACAGAAGGGTTCATATAAGGAGATCTACAGCAGGAAGAAAGAAAACAAAAAGACAAAATGTGTCTCAAATCAAGAATGGACCCTGATGATGGAAACATTCAGGACTGGAACTGAATGGGTGGAAAGCACCTCAGCTTTGTCCTACGAGACATCCTCTATGTTTAATTGTGCAGGAGAACTAATTCTTCTGGAAGTTAATAAGCTCAAACACAGCCTGAATGCTACCAGAGCAGAGCGTGTCTTGAAGATTCATCCTTTCCAAGAATGACTCTACTTAACACCTCTAACACCCTAACTTGAATAACTCACACTTGCTCTGTTCTTCTTTACCGGGTTAATGTGAACTTTGTCCCTTTTAACTGATTTAGCTCTTAATGCTCAACACAGTGTTTAAGCTTATTTCAAGTTCACTGCTGTAAATTGTTAAGTGCTGCTCAATTTAACGTATCATAAAAGCACATAAACTTTTCCAAACTCTGACCTGACTTTAACCCAAAGTGGGCATTTATGAGAATTATGGTAGTTATTAAATTGAAAAAAATTGCTGTGTAGTTCAAATAGAAGGGCAAAAATATAAAGACATGTGACTCGAGATGCAAAAGAGACCTGATCTAACATGTATGTACACATTAGAACCTGTGTGTATAGATTGTAGACTTGAGAAAATCCTGATTAAATTCAGATTTCATCACCAATTCTTATATTCTGAAAGTCAGTAATGGATGTTGTATTATTATTTAGTCACAAAAAAGAAGTGTACAAATAAGACATTAGTTGACCAAAATTCCTATGACATTCATCCCAATGATGAGGGGACGTACCTTATCACTGAAAATGTAAGTATGACTTATTTGAATAATGTTTGGGTGCAGGTTTTCAACTCCTGAAATGCATTTCATGAAGTCTGCCTATGTGACATCGTCTCTCACGAGCATTTATCTCTCACAAGCAGTGTAGGCCCTGTGACTGTCTGAATCTTATACATTTTTTTGACATATTTCTCAAAACCTGGTATCAGACAGAAGGGAAATGCTGCCCTCATGTGGTATGTTGTGATTATATTTTAGAAAAATTCCAGCTTGCTATAGTGTACTAATGACTTTATTCAGCATGCACTTGCATGCTGTGTGCGCATTTCCTCTCTCAGCATTACGTCAGATAGTTTCTGCTCGCTAGGAAAAGGAACGCTTACGCTGGTCCTGAGTGTAGCTGACCTGCTGGCTATATTCAGAAGCAAATTGGATTTGCATTGAGCTTGACCTGGAACCAAGCCACAGGTTGCTTGGAAAGGTTACCAGGTCATTGACCGGAGGAGTTAAGGGAGAAGGCCTCTCTTGTTCACACACCAACACACATGACGAAGCTGTTGTGAAGGCAAACCGGTAAAACATGTTAATAAAAACCAAGATTTTCTGACAGAATGACAAGGAAGCTTCCATAAAGCATAATGCAGCAATCTCCCTAACTATGCCAGAAAAGGTGAAAAACCTCCAAAACCAACAAATATTTAGCAATAAAAATCAATATTTGCAGTGCCTTGCAAAAAAAAAAAAAAACTGTAGCTCTATTTACAAAATGTTGTTGTGAAGACCAAGTTTGCCACATGTGCCCACAAGCATCGACATCTAAAGTGAAGAATATGCTTTCTAGGATGACATCACTGAAACTGAATACCTCACTTACACCAATTACACTCGACAATTTCCTCCTCTTCACATCCCTGTCTCTTTGGCAAGAAAGTCTGTGTGTTTGCAAGTTATGAGGTAGGATGTTGTCAGACTCTGTATCAGCAGTGAGCTGATTTTTGCTATAGCTCACAATTACTTCCAGAGTAATCAGTGTGAGTATTTCTCCTGGCTAAAATTAAATATTTATTCGTCTCGTTTAAAGATCTAATAAAAACAATCCTACAAGAAAACCTGTAGGATTGCAGGTGTGGTGGAGAAGTGGAGGCCAGTACCTATCATTGACTGATGAGAGGTGAGGGACAACCTACACATGCTACGCAGAGACGCAAAGGACAATCTATGCTGCCTGCCAACAATCATAACTTAGGGCAGTGATTCCCAACCCTGGTCCTCAAGGCACACTGCCCTGCAGGTTTTAGGTGCTTCCTTGCTTCAGCGCAAGTGATTTCAATTGACTGTCACGGGTGTTTGCTGAACTGCTATCACGTGAATTAGCTGTAATGAAAGCTCTAGAACATGTAAGGTATTGTGTTTTGAGGACCAGGGTTGGGAAACACTGCCTTAGGGCAAATTAAGTATTTAGTTGAACTAATAGTCACTCTTTAAGACTTGTGGGAGGAAGCCAGGGTACCCGGAGAGACCAGGGTACAAGCACATGCATGCGGAAAACGGCAGGGGGGGAAGCAGATACAGGCACATACCAATGAGTTGTAAAATCAAGCCATGCTCTAATTTGTATCTATGTATATGTTTAAAAGTAAGCATATACATGCACTCGTTTACATGTTAACCAAATTTTATTAGGTTCATATATTTACCCAGAACACCATTAATCCTATTCACGTCTACTGAAATGTAGATGTAAATATGATTAATGGTGTTCTGGGTGTTCTAGCTCATTGGTTTGAGGCAATAATAAAATTGCACCTGTTACTGAGTTCTCTCATATGACATTTGAAAATGTAGGTTGCTGACCTATTTTGTTATAATAAAAATTACTGGAACATCTTAATTTTTCTTGGGAAAAATCTTTCAGTTTATCTGAAACTTTCTAGTGAAGTATGGTAAATAACAGTTTGTCCCATGACAAAGGAGCGCAACTGTGGTCTCCTCTGACATTACGGCTTCAAAAATAAAAGAGGCTCTTCAAAATTATGATTAGGTTACCTAAAAAATAAATGAGAGCTTGAAAACACTGTGAAAGTCTCTGAGGAGACTTTTATTTATTTATTTGTTTATTTATTATCGACTTATATTAATTTTAAATCGTACCAAACTACAATTTTAAAATCTATTAATTAGTTTATGTCATTTCTATGATCATAAACTAAAAATGTCAACAGGGATCTCTCCGCAGTGTGGCTTTAACTCTTAGCTCCGCCCATTGGCTAAATATGGACCAATCACAAAACACTACGAGCCCGTAGAAAAACACTTAGCCAATCGGCGTGCACTACGGCTGGAGCCGGAGCAGGATTTCTGTGTTTGTGTGTCGGATGATCAGTCGGGCTGTGTGTATGTGTGTGAGTGTGAGAGTGAGAGTGTGTGCGTGTCTGAATGCGAGCGAGTTTGGTGTTATTTTATTATTTTTAAAGGAACATCTTTGAGTTAAAACTGTGTTAGAGTAAAAGAAGGCTTCCGGAGGAGAACATGTTAACCTACCTGGAGCTTACGAACTCAGATGAAGTGGTAAAGAAGTAGTTTGCTGCGTACAGCTCATGAACACAAGACGCATCTACGCAGTTTAACTAAATTCGGTTTAACATCTTTATCGACATCGGCTAACCTGAAGTTCAGATTGATTTTTTACAATTTTGTCGTAACTAGTAGGTTTTCAAGTAACAATGCCTTCTGTAGGTCGCTCAGGTTAGCTAATGAACTTGTAATCGTCATTTAAAAGACATCAAAGTAGCTAATTACTGGTGATAACCATAAGCTACTTTACATAAAATGCTAAAGACACTGACGAAAAAGCTGAGAAGACATTCACTCAATGAAATCCATCCTTTCCAGCTGAAGGTAAGTTGGAATCAGTTTCTGTTAGAAAACATGGTTGTCATTGCAAGGAAAACATCTGAGAAAGACATTAGCCTGAGTGGGTGCAGCTTGGCTTTACTTTAGTCAGATTGAAGTCCTTGTAATGACTCCTGTAAAGGGTAATAATGAGTTAATTACCATTCTTTCCTTTTCAGTTCTCCATTTTGCCTCGGTAAATTTTTTTTTACTTTAGTATGTTCTCAAATCTGTAGTTTTCTTTGCCTTTGAGCTCATTACAACTCATTTAGTACCATGTTTGAAGGCATTTTCAACTCTTTTTCCAGATGTGGATAATATAGCTTTTACTCATGCTATGCTGTCTGAGTGTTGTGTGTGTGTGTGTGTGTGTGTGTGTGTGTGTGTGTGTGTGTGTGTGTGTGTGTGTGTGTGTGTGTGTGTGTGTATGAGAGAGAGCGTGTGAGTGAGTGAAGGAGAGGAGAGTAACACATTTGCACTCATTTTCTTCAGGCTCTATAATTGCTCTAGTCTCAAGACAAACATTGAACAACAATTTGGATCTACAGACTATAAAAAACAAACATAGTACTTTTAAAAACTGCTCTGAGCCATAATTATCCCAACATCTACAATTTTCCACAGCTGAACCCACGTACGTGCTCTCCTTTGTCACTGCTTGCTCAGTTTGCATAATGCCCCTTTCTTACTTAGGAGACGAGTGAATGGTGTCCTGCATGGGTCACTAACTTGCTCCATCTATACTATTGTGCATCAGCCGACTGTATGTTGGTCGCATGGCTGCCATTTTGTGCCAAATTGCTCCCGTTCAAAGGCCCAGCGGAGGATACTGACACTGAAAATGTGCAACCTCTATTGTCCACGTTTGTTTATGTTTATGTGTTCCCACTCAGTGATATAATCCTTTCCTCTGGATGATGGGAAATATGAAGTTCTCATGTGCAGATCATTATGAAAACAAGCCCCTCGTTTTGTCCACAAGCGGACACACTGGCTTATTAACGGTTTTTTTTTCCAGTTAGAGCAATTTGACCTTTTTCAGAGACGAGATCCGTGCAAATATTGGGAAAGTCTTACTGAGAACTATGCTGTGAGTCGTTATTGGGTCAAAGAAATGTTCCCAAAAGACAGTGGATATTTGAGACTTTTAAAAATCACTCAGCCAGTTTCTCCATGACAGGCTCTGATTAGAAAATACTTTTTGATGTGTAAATTACATCAAAACTATTGAATGTTCTGTTTTTCAGTGTATAACTGCATCACCCCACGCATGGAAGTTGATGGACTTTTTTCAAGTTGAATAAAAGACAGATAAATGTTACAGACATTACTCTGGTGTGAGTAATGAATGGAGATAATCTTGTTTGAATCTGTTAGATTCAAAACTACAACCACTATCTAAGAGACTGTAGTAGATTTGATCATGTTTGGCCTTTATAAAATTGATTTAGTACATCTGGCCTCAATGAGAACAGGAACTTAGCATCGATCAGGAAAAGCCAGACTACTAAGCATTGCTAAGAAAGTGTAGGTGCTTTGTCCATGCAGGTTCATTGGGATGCTCTTGGCTCACATGGCTATAGATGGAGTGGAAACCACCACTTCACCACATTGTACTTAGGTGTGGTCACCAATTTACCTAACAGTCATGGTTTGAGACTGTGGGACAAAGTTAGAGTACCTAATTTCCATGCAAAAAGACTCCAAACTCGGGATTTGATTCCAGGACCTTCTCGCTGCACGGTGACCACTGTGCTACCATGCAACCTACTTTATGTTTATTAATATGGGAATTACAGGGTAGATGAGAATGGACTTCTCATTTTTATAAAATCCTGAAATATAGTTTCATGGGGCCAGTTGACGCTGGCATTTTTAGTATTTTAAGATATGATTTTCATGCAGCCTTTTTTTGTGCCTTGGAGATTTGACTCCTTAAAAATTAGGCATTTGCTCAGACAGTTTTCATGTCCGATTGTTAATTAAAGATGGTTTACATTTACTTTGTGCTTAAAAACCCCCCATAGATTTTCAGAGCAATAAAGTTGTCTTCCATTAGTATTACAATTATTCACCAATGATCTTCACCATGTTTTACCAGATATGATGCATATTGTTATAGTAGTGATCCTGATTTGATCCAGTTAACAATTTTATTCACTTTGCTAAAGTGCTAATCTAACATTAGCAAGTTTACTTTGCTGTGACTGATTGATGGATTGACTTGTAATATATTCTAATAACAAAGTCCAGAGCCGGTCAAATGGGGCTGATTGCATTACAGTGGGTTGAAAACACGTATGTTGTTAGGGAAACTCTAGATTTGCTACCTCATGAACACAGGCAATAATGTGATTTGCAAGCTGTGCACAGGAAAATAGTAATGATTGTTGAAAATTTTGCTGTAAGTGTAAACACAGAGAAAAAAATAAATAAATCCATAGCCGGATTGTTTGCTTCCTGTACAGCTGTTATAAAATCAGTCAGTAGATCAGGAATGAGTAGTGACATTTGAGTTTACTCTTAATACTAATAAATTATAAATACTCGAACCTCAACATCTTGACATTTAAGTCATTCCTAAAACTTCATAAGCAGGGAACAAAGAAGCATTATACAGGTTTGCTAAGATATAAAACAAAACAATCTGACATACAAACGTGAATGCTATACATGCCGTCATTATTTATTAGCCAGTTGCCAGGACATGTCGGAGACAAATTTATATTGAATTGCAGTGGTCATTGTAAAATCAGCATGTGAAGCACTACCATTGTCAAGGACTGCATAGATGCAATATTTAGTAGACCATTGCATTTTCACGTAATATAGTTGGCCAATTGTTGCCAATATAGTTAGTAATAGTTAGCCAATGTAATATAGTTGGCCAATTGTTGCCAATATAGTTAGTAATAGTTAGCCAATGTAATATAGTTGGCCAACTCTTTTTTATTTATTTATTTTTTAGATATTTTTTATTTCCTTTATTTAACCAGGTAAACCCCATTGAGATCCAGATCTCATTTTCAAGAGGGACCTGAGCAGAAGTCTGCAGTACATAGCAACCTGGTTGATAAAATTGATTAACCCATATGCATAAGTATAACACTTTATAAAACATTTAAAAACAGTGACACTGTTAAAAAGAATCACATTGCCTGTTTTACTGCCTGTTTTACTCTTACTGTCCATAACCTTCACACTGGATAATGATTTCATTTAAGTTTATAGAAAGTAAAATTTTCATAAAAATAAGAAAGAAAAGAGTGAGGAAAATACATGTTTCTCTCAACAGATTTTGCCAATATGACGGTCGGTACAATTATTTCAATCGCATGTTTCAATCGCATACTCAAACATTAATGAATAGACCCAGTCGATTGCATGATGTAGTCAATTCGAGTCTGTCTAAAGTGTGGACTGCAAATATACAGGTTATACAGTAGCAAACCTAAACTTTGCAGTGAGAATTCTAGAAAGTCCAACCATGTTTCCTTTGTATAAATTCAAACAAAATCTCCAGTTCAGTAGACAGCATGAACAGGAGCCAGTTTGTTAACAGTTAATTAACATCAATTGTTAATGTTTAAACTGCAAAACTTGGCCCATTTTATAAACCCTGATCTGGGGTTAGCGTCTTCATGAAAACTATTTATCTGCACCTCGACTCAGGAGCCAGAGATTTGTATCACAACTTTGTGCATGCTTGTGCCATGTTCTTTCTTTGCAGATTCTGGTGCACATGTGCAGCAGTTTCTTGGGGGTTGATTTGCATGGAAGAACATCTGAAGCAGCATTAGATCCTTGTGATTTGTACTGTATCGCTGTTCGTAAGGTTGCTTTGCCCATGCAGAGCTCTCTAAAGCTGGTCTTTTATCTGGTACTTTATAAAATTACTTCCAGCAGAGAAAGCGAGCACATTTTTCAAATATTTTCACTGATTGGGTTTTACTCCTTAAGTGAGCCCATATTTTTTTTTTAAATCAGCATGGCTTACAGCAGGTTCTCTTTGATGCCATTCCATCTTGTTCATTAAAAGTGGCTGCTTTTTGCTAAAAATGGCAAACCAAAGTCAGACTTCTCTGAAATCTAGACTTCTCTAGTTTCTGATGACTGGTTTGCACACATATTGCAAATTGGAGTTTGGTCTTCATGCAGCAACCCAGGTGCTCGAGGTGATCAAAAATCGGCCTAACTTGAGTTAAAAATCCACATGTGTGCAAGAGAAAAGAAATCGACCATCTCTGACCTTGTACCGGTGTGTTTTGTGAGGCAGTGTCCGTGTCAGTTTGGAAGGACGGAGCAAAGCTGATATGTGTGTGAACTGGGTGGTGTGAGTACGCTTTGACATTGCCATTGATCCAGCTTAGCAAGCTGCTCAGTGATGCAGGGGCCTGACAAGGATTTCATTCAACTGTTCTTGACACACAAACACACAACTCTTTGTCCAGGTTAGTGTGCATTAATAAAAAGTAGTTTTTTAATGCATAATTCATTCAATCTGCTATTCTGTCCATCTTTTTTTTGTCTGACCTCTGAAGTACTCTGCAATTACCTGCCCAAATAAATAGTAATGAAGGTCTAAAATGAATAAATATAAAGATCAGGGAAGTCTGTTTAAAGCTTAAACAAGAAAGTAATTGTCATTACTTTCTTTGCCCATCGTTTTTTTTTTCTTCTCAAAATTGGATTCTCTAAGAAAAAAAATTTAGGTTGCATACTTAGCTATTGAAATCATTATTAAATACCATCTATATTCTTTATGGGTTGCCATGTGGCTCAGTGGTAGAAATAAATAAATAGCAAATGGTTCTTATGGCTTCTTTAAACCATAAGAAGTCAAAACTTGTATAAACATCCCTCTGACTGCTACGAACTAAAGTACTGAGAACTTTGGGTCACAATACAGCTTTCGCACGCTTAGTCATGTAGAACTTTGTTCTTTTGACTATGAAAAAAAAAACTTTTCTAAATATACTTTTTCCAATGTTATTGCTTTATTATCCAGTAACACATGTACATAAATAATGTAAAGTAAAGACGGCTGACTTGACTCCCTCCACAGAGAATGGATGTTACAAAGGATTATTGGTAAAGAAGTTGCTTGTATTCAAGCTTGTGTATAGAAAGTTGAGTGGAAGGAAAAAGTGTGAAATGTAATGTGAATGTATGAGCATATAACACAAGAGCTAGCTCCTTTTTGTAGTGATTTAGTACAATAGATGGATAGTACCCTAATGGAGTTACTAGGCATCTTTTCAGCAGCTCAAAGTTTACCTTTTAAAATATTTTGTTTGCTAAAATGCTTTAGCACTACAGTGGAGTTTGAACAAGATACTTCCTTCTCACCTGTTTTTCATATCTACCATCAGACGACATGTCTAACCATAAGCTGATTGTCAGTTAGGCAGGATCTTGTTTTTTTGTTGCAGCAAACTGTGAAACCATGCCAGAGCAGAAACATTATCAGATGTGGGTCACAGAGAAATGCATGCAAAGTTTTCAGGTTCCCTCTTCCACAGTAACAATCCCTTCTGTCAGATGCTGCAAATATACAACAGACACTAAGGAAAGAGTCTAAAACAGCACATTGTCAAAAAACCTACTTATAATATGAGCAAAGCTCACTGGCTGTTCATGTAGTTGCAGTGCATCTGTGTACCGACTTAAACTCCCATTTATTTTGATTTAGTGCTACGTTTTGGTCCGTCGGTGTGTTTTTCTCTATGGCTACATGTGAGCTGGTCCAGTTTAGAGTCTGAGATGCAGTACTGCTACGACATACGCCTGTATCCTACACAAGGGTCCTCTGATCCCTGAGCAGCAGCTTTTGAGGTGACTCCCGGGGCGAAGGAAATGCCAAATCATTACTGTCAGCTTAACTTGTTGTCAGAGGCACAGTGATCGCTCTGTGGAGAAGTTTCCAGACAAAAGCTCCAAAAGCTAAACATGGTAGAAAAAAATGAACTCATTTCAGGGAATACACATGGGTCTCTTTGAGGGATGATTGTAGTTCTATTGCTACTTTCCTGCACTTTCGTTTATTAGAAAAGAAGAATTTGAGCAGTTTCATTGACAGTGACTGACAATAGTTCATAGCACTTAGCAAAAACATTCCCTGCATGAAGTTGTTTTTAATTTTTTTTTAAATTTGATCAAAACCCCTTGAACCGCCGGGCTCAGAAAAGCCTGACGGTTGTAGAAATACCGTCCAGTTGAGAATTCTGGACATTTCAGCCTATTAACGTATATAATTAGGACATGAACATCAGTAGGGAGTTATTTAAGTATATTTTGATCCAAACTGATGATTAATTAACTGTGATCTGTTGTTTTTTTTACTCTGACATGACTCACTACGTAGTAAATCTTCCATATTCTCTTGTGATTGCATACAAAATATAATAAATCTGATTTCAGACATGAAAACGGGGAAGTTTTGGCTCCGTGATGCAGCTGGACTGTCGAAACAGAGCTTTGCTGAAGAGGCTGCTAAACCAAACAGTGGAATTTCCTTTTAATATCATTTGAATACAGCCTTTGGTTTGTTGGGATTTGGAGCTTTGGCTCCTGTTCCCCCTTTTCACACGTTCTGAGAAGCTTCAGAGCGAAGAGTGTGTGTGTGTGTTTTACACACTGTAAGCATACACACACACACACATGCACAGATGGCAGCTGCTCAGCGAAGCCTCTGAGTGGTAATTACTGAGTGTGAGGCGCATTACTTAACTCTTAGCGTTGCATACTGCAGGCTATCTGTATTGTTTCTGCTGCTGTAAAGGAGGAAGATTTTATTAAATGTTTTTTTAAGACAGGGCTCTCTAGGTCGTGGGAAGCAAAGTCTGCAGTTTGTCAACAGGATGACTCAACCTTCATATGATTATTTTTATTGTAGAATAAAATCAGCTTTGTTCTCACTGTTTGGAGCTCGACATGAATTGTTGCAGATTTATTGCTGAAAAACTAAAAAAAACCCATTAAAACAGTCAAAAAAAGATCAGCTTGTATGTATGCAAACATTTTCTGCAAATTAAGGTGTACTGTGTAGACTTTTAATGTTTCCAGTTGCTCTGTGTATTAGTCTGGGACTACTTGACACCGAGTTACTAATCCTGCGTTAAGTTTGTCTTGATAGATTTTTGACCTGGGAATGACGTTACAGCTAATGGCCGACATGGCGTCCTTGCAAAAAAAACTGATAATTGCCGCCGATGTTGTTGCTTTTTGTAATTAAAACTGTTAGACACAGCCTCCTTTGGTGACCTTGTTGCTACAGTGTGTAAAAGTACCAAAATGTGGAGAAATTTACTGGAAATTTGCTAGTCATTACGAGATTATGAGTAGAATGAATTGCTTTGATTGGTCCAGTTATATGTAGACCTCCAGCAGAAGAAATGCAACTTAATTTTTTAATAATGTGATACAGTAGTAGTCGCCTGCCTTACTTAACTGTAATATGTGACAAGCTGAATGTTTTTTTTTTAGATTTCCTATCATGGCAGTGGAGAGGGAGGGGAGAGTGATGACTCAGAAGGCGAGAACCAGGAGCTTGCACAGATCGACAGAGGTACATGAGCCATCTAAATCATTTTTCTTGTAAATAATGATTCACATAATTCAGGTTTGTTTTTACTAAATGCACGTAGATAGTTGCATTTGGATGTTCTTTTTTTCTGACTGGGATTCTTCCTGCTCATTCCTGCTTTGACATCTTCAGAGAGACGGAGAAATTGCGCCCTCACCCCTTTGGCCACCAGCCAGCAGCACAACCAGGGTCCCATGTCTCCGGCCCGGTTACGACGCCTCCGCCTCCTACTAGATGCCAATCTGGACCGTCACTCATCAGAGGAAGAGCTGGAGCGGATCAGCTGCGGCGACAACAGGAAGTGGGTGTCCGGCTTCCCCCAGCGCCACGGCGACCATCACAGCAGCCCCTCCAGCGATGAAGAAGTGCGGGACCTGTGTGGCTGCCGGTCGCCCCCGGCCTCGGTCAGACCTCTGGTTGAGCCCGGTGCCGCTTGCCTGGCGGCCTCTCCCAGCCCTGTCCTGTTCAGCTCCAGCCCGCCGCGCAACTTGAAACCACCCCCAATGAGGTTCCAGCTCCAGGTGGCTCAGCCACTCGCAAGGCCCATCATCCTGACCCACTTCGACCAATCAGCACCTTATAGAAAGTATCGGCACAGCTACAGCGGAGAACCGGGCAGACCCAGTCTGGACCTGGAAAAAATGCAACAGGTTAGTTTCCCAATTTCTCCTCCAAAGTCTACCAACTCTGCAGAATTACAAAGTGCAGAAGAGAAACCGTTTGCTTGTTTCTTTTTACAAATTACTCATCAAATGGGAAAGCTACTTTGGACCTTGGCAGGTTTTAGTTGTGGTTCAGCGTAGCTTTTATTTTCTATCATAGGTGTTTAGAACCTGTCTTAGAAAGTCTGTAATGAGTAGGAGCAGCACCTTCAGTTTGAAGTCAATACAACATGTTGCAGGGAGAAATATGCTTTTGCATACCGTTTATATGTATTTCTGAAGAGAGATGTTAAGTTGTGTTATTAGTTCTGCTTTAATTCAAACTAAGACTTGTAAATTGGACTGCAGAGGTGAAGCGTTCAGTTTGACAGGAAATGAACAATAATAATAATTATTATTGCTTTCATATGTTTAAAACTCTGTTTATTTCAGTTAACTAAACAAACTTTTAATGTAAAGTAAAACTTAAAAATGATCTTTTTCCTCAGTTAGTGGCAGAATTGGCTCTAAAATGCCCACATATGGTACATTTCTCAGATACTATTTGCTCAATTTTATGTCAGATTATTTATATATATATATATATATATATATATGTAATCATTCCAAGTGAAGCTGAGAAAGTTTCATCTCTGTGAAATCGCTCTAATAATCGAGGTAGTAGACTGACGGTGATTTTAAAAAAAAGGAGCACACTGTTTTAGCAAGATTTGGAGTTGCAGCCATTATCTCTTTGCATTAAATTGACCTCCCATGGAGGAAATAGCTGCAAAGAGTATCACTGATAACTAATACAACAGTTTTCTGGCTCCTTAATGACTTCAAGTGGAAAGCTTCAGCCAGCAGTGATGGAGACATCTGGAGGTTCAAGGTCCTCTCCTCATGAGAAGGACGCTAGAGAACTGTGTTGCCACCAGTGCAGAGGTTGCTACACGTTGGCAGCAAATAAGTCATTCATGTCTAAGAAAAGAAAATATGACAGACTTGAAGGAAGAAAAAGGATGTACGGCAGAACAGTAGTCCGAACATATTTTAACTGAAAAATCCTCATTTGATCGGAAGATGATTTGTCTGTTAGAGAAAACAATGACTCAACCTATGTGTTGGGTTTTTCCTTTTTTAAATAATAATAATAAAAACCACTCTGTCAGTGGGAATTATAGAAGTTATACGAAGAACAGGGATCGATGCTGGCATTTGATGTTTAAAATACTCTATCTGTTCTTAAGCATACCGCAGAAACGTGTTACGACACAAAGGAAAACTTTTAAAGGAAAGGCATTAACACTAAGAAGCATAGAACACTAAAACGCAAAGAAAGCCTTCCATTTCCGTAGCTGGACACTCTCCACCTCGGTGGTCCTGCTGGAGAGGGATGAAGGACAGGGAGGGACGGACGGCAGATGTCCGCCCTCATTTCTCACAAAGGCTGGTGAGCGAGGGGAAACGACGACGGGGTGGGAGGCAGAAGGAGAGGATTAAATAAACGAGAAAAACGACAGCCGCTAATGAGTCATGGAGAAGCTGGTCCGCTAATCATTAAAATCCAATAGACCTGTTGGCCCACACCGTGGACGGGACAGTATGCAGGGGGCGGGTGGGTGGAGATGCAGGTTTCAGGGCTCCATATGTCCATACGTTGTGGTTTTTTTTTTTTTTTTTTTGAGGGAAAGAACAGATGATGGGAGACAGTGGGCAGTGCTGATCGAACAGTGTGTGTGCATCCATCATCCAGCCATCTTGTGCACATCCTCCTGCTCCTTTTGCAAGTATCCGTGTGTGTCTGTGAGCGTGTGCACACTCAGTCAAGTGGAATGGGAGGTGCTGCTGGGTATACAAAAGGGGGCCTGCAGAGGTAGCAAGCAGACTCAGCCGGAGTTTCCCCCAATTAACCCTTTACATCAACGGTCCTGTAGGAGAAACTGGAGAACAGAGTATAAAAATGCGATTAAGGGTCGGCAAATTTCAAGAATTTGGTGCAAAAAAAGCAAACGTTTCATATGATAATTGTTCTAGGTAAATAGAAAAATATGCAAAGTTTAAAAAAAAATTTTTTTTTGGTAATTTGCTTACACATGTCCACAATAAGTTTGGCCACAGCAAGAACGAAATGCTGCGTTTATGCATGCCATAATTTCATTGAAAAGGAAGGTTAAAAGGTCAGCGAGTTGCTTTCTTTAAGTCCCCACTAATCCCTCGATAATCCACGTCACAGATGAGGTCGAACCATTTGTTAGTGTAATTATCCGTGGAAGAGCAACAGTTTGCGTGCCAGATGCAGGTCATATACAGTGTACACTTGATGCTCACGTTTAATATGTAAAAAAAGTGTTTTAGGAGACAAAGCAAGGGGTCGTAGGCTTGAAATTTGACCCACAACTGGAGAACCCGCTGGAAGAGGCGAGCAGATTTCTGGACCAAACTGACTGTTTTTGCCTCTTTCTTGTAAACAAACATTTGAACTTATGTGATTTATTTTGGAAGTCCATACTTTCTTAGCAGCAGCTGGGCCGTAGTCACAGACACACTGAAGACTACATCACTTGGGTTTTAACTTAAGGTTGGCTGAAATCTGATCCCGTTTAACTCCTGCACGAAGATCAATCTCTGACCTAAACTCTCTGGTTTCGGAGGACTGTTTCTTGTTACATTGCAGCCATGAACTTTAATGTTCTTGTTGGGATTTTATTTGACAGATGATGACCAGCGCAGTGTAGCATAAATGTTTTACCAGTGAAAATTTGAAAATGTGTCTTGCATTTGTATTTAGCCCCATCACTCAGATACCCCTAAATGACATTTCTTAAGTAGTCATCTCACATTAGTTGTGTTTTTGCACCACTACATTTTGCTGCTTCGAATATTTCTCCATCCGTCAGCCCATCTACTCTAACCAGCTTTTGTCCTTGTGAGATCAAAATCTTTTTCCAGGGTAGGATAATTCTACTGTTTTGGCATAGAAGACGATGATGTGATGATGTGGTTGATGGTGTAAAAAACAAAATGAAAACTGTGTCCTTATAAGTGGGAAAAGTTTTGGTTTATGTGAATGCTCAACATGGGATCCTAGATGAGATGAAACTAGGTGCTGATCTGAACTAAAGTAAATTGTGACTCTTAATCAGGCAGATTGTTGTGACAAACCAGTAACTTCTTATTTCATATCACATCTGGGTGAGATCTACATAGAAACGTACAAGAGTGTATTTTGAAACCAAGCCTCGGCAGGGAGCCTAATTTCTGTTTCCACATTCACGTTTAGGTGGTCTTCTCTCCCAGTTGTGCCACTGACACAGAATAGATCAGGGTTGGCATGAGGTGAGGATGGGAGCAAGTGGACGTCAGCTCTCTGTCCCACATCACAACAGCAGGAGTCTTGTGTTTCCATTCTTTCCCGAGGTTCTTGGAAGCTTCCTCCCCAAACTTCAGACAATTCGATGATTGTGTGGTCCCTCCACCCCCACTGTGTGTCTTTCTTTTTCTTTTTTTTCCTGAGAATGGCGAAGCTGCGTGGACATGGAGGGCAGAGGGAGACAGGATATTGCATAAGCCTCGAGTGTTTAGTTTTAGTCAGACAGCTGGATTTGCATCCTGATTCACCCTTTTGTCATGCTAAGATATCACATTTCATGACTGAAATGTTCTGAAATCTCCTGTATTCAGTAGTGTTCTGTGGTTCACTCTATGTTAAGTTCACTCTACGTATGTATAATATTTTTCAGAAAGCTGTTCGTGCTGCTGAACATGTCTGTTCTCCACAGAAAATGCTGCTTAAGAAGAACTGTGGAGGGAAAACGCGGACAATGAAGATTCGGGTGAGTTTCTTGTAACAACTTTTTCATAAACTAGGCATTTCCAGCTAAATTACATGTTAAAATCACTTGGAATTTCAATTTTAAGAAACATATCTTCTTTCTAAATAAAATTGTAGAAATAGACATGCGATCTATGCATGGTGTTTGGCAGGAGGTTCACTAAACGTAGCGCACTTTCCTGGAAAAGCAAAGTAGTGATTTACACATAGTTCTGTCGTTTTGAGTTAGTAGTGATAAAAAGTGATCGCTTGTCAAAGTTGTATATTTACGAGGTTGCGTTGACATTTTACCGAAGTTTAATGTTGCTCTCAAGAGGGGCTGCAGCTCTGTGTAAACGACTATCTGTGGAATTTGTTCCTTAAGGTTTCAAAATGCTCTAAATCCCAGTTCTGCTTTTCATAGTGGCTTGATCAGAGACTAGTGGTGCTGCCTCTCCCCCACCTGTTGCTGCTCACTGCCAGAGAGCTGCTTAAAGGATGATTCTGGCTCTCACCAAAAAATGACAAACATTGCGATTTAAGTTTTTTCTGCCCACCAAAAAACTGAAAGTCACTGTGTGGAAGCAAAAAGCAGACCAAAATATCTATTTATTAACAAAACTATAATTAAGTGTTACAATGTTTAATTTCTGATTCATTTAGCAGCAGGTTATGCACAACACAACCAGCTTATCAAGTTATTCCTTCCTCCGCTCTTTTTTTTCTCTGCAAAGAAAACATACACTATGCTCTCTTTGTTTAATTTTTGAAAGCAAATGAATTGGTTTCAGGTGAATGTAAACGCAGGCGCAGGTTGAGCAGGAAGGACTGTTTGTCGAGTGGGACGCAGAGGATGGTGGTTCTCATTACAGCTAAGGTTGCTCCGTTGCCCTGTGAACAGCCGAGCCGGTCCTGTGGCCGGCTCCTTGATCGCCATCCAACTCCACACTGGGACGGCATCTGGCCTCGACTTTTGTTCCCATGCCCTCCTAGCTGCAGAAAATCTGAAAGCACCATCAGCTCCGCACCTGAGCGATGCTTTCAAGCTTCCTTCGTCAGGTTTATCACACCGAGCGACCTGTGTTGCCCCCAGCTTAGTTGCTTTAAGAGGGCGCTGAAAGCTTTGCAAAAATATCCTGATGGATCTGAAGAACATCTTCACTAAGCTGTGTAAAAAAAAAAAAGTTGTTTTTTTTGTGTTGTTGTTGCTGTTTGAGGGGAAGCTCGACTGGAACGAGCCTCGGCTTCTTGGCGCGGAGCAGCCCACTCCAGAAGGACGCGCAGTGTGCTGAGAGAAGTGACGTTGTTATCACGTTGTGTGGGATAGTGTCAGTGGAGCCTTATCACACTCTTGTTTATGTATACACACCAACTGTGGCTGCAGCTCGTGTGCTTCGCGCGCCCCAGCTTTGTGTGTGGAGATGGAAAGCGAGGATGATCTTTGAGTGAGTGGCGGTGAGAGGTAGAGGAGGAGGAGGACGAGGAGGTGGAGTGCGTGCGGTTCCCTTGTGGTGTTTTTCCAGGGATGGAGTCATTTTCCATTTATAGCCTGGGCCGGCTGCGATCTGTTTAGCTCCACTGAAACACACAAGTATTACTCATTATCCTTCATTCTCTCTCACTGGTTGTGTTGTCCATGTCGGTGACGTCTGCAGGCACTGGGTCCTTTCCAGCTTTTAGATTTTTCCTTTTTTGTTTTTTTTCCTTGTAGCTGCACACAGCAAGTCTTTGAGCTGCTTGGAAACAGTTTTTTTGTGCGCGCTACTCATCTGTTTCCCCGCCTTTTATCTGCAAACGCTCGATTTCCTGGCTGCGGACCAGAAGAGACACTGGAGCTGATGGGGCCCTACGTTTCAAGCAACTCAAGCATGAGAGTAGTCGCAGGGGTCAGGGCGGTCGGCAGTGGTGTGTACGAAGAGGAGGGGTCAGTTGGAAAACAGATTTGGCTGCTTCTGGCTGTTTTTTGTGTGTGTATGTGTGCGTGAACGGGACATCATGTTGGAAGCAGAACTGATGGCGTCTGGAGTAAGCCGTCATGAGAAGTTTTTAGCTGAGCCAAGTGACGACTGATGGTAGTGAAGGAAATGGTGCAGTTATGGTTGCGGTGGATAAAAGAACATGCTACACAGCATTACTTCAGCTTGGACTGAGGTTAATTACAATGATGTGATGCAGGTCTTAACAAAAATATATAGTTTTTTGTATATAATAAAAATTGCCACATTGCACTCAGACATACTCCAAACAAAGTGAGGAAAAGGATATAAGACATTCTGAATATTTACAAGTAGAAATCTGAAAAGTGTGGCATGCTTTTGTTCCATCCGAATCATCCATCCGTCCATCCATTTTCTTTACACCCTTGTCCCTTAGCGGGGTCGGGAGGTGCTGGTGCGGATCTCCAGCTGACGTTGCAGGCGAGAGGCTGGGTCACCCTGGACAGGTCACCAGTCTGTCACAGGGCAACACAGAGACACGCAACCATGCACACACACACTCACACCTAGGGACAATTTGGAGAGGCCAATTATCCCGACAGTCATGTTTTTGGACTGTGGGAGGAAACCGGAGAACCCGGAGAAAACCCACGTATGCACAGTGAGAACATGCAAACTCCATGCAGAAAGGCTGGGGCCGGGAATCAAACCCAGAACCTTCTTGCTGCATTGCCCCCTTGAATCAATAGTTGGTAAAATCACATTTTTCTGCAATTACAATTGCGAATCTTTTGAACTGGATTCCTATCAGCTTTCTACATCGAGAGCCTCGGTTTTGTTAACCGGATATTTTCAATTCTTTCACCATTGTTTGTTTTTCTTTTAACAATGACTGAATAGTTTTAAGAACATCCGTCATTTTACAATTCACACTCCTGACAACTTGCTGCAGAAGCACAATTGTTCGGAGCATCATGTCAGACCTGGATGCTACGGTGCTACCAGCATTGAAAGGTTACAGAGGTTATGGAGTGATTCTGTGACCAGTGCAGCTGATTTAAATACACGAATACTTGCACAAGCACTGTATGACCTGAAGATTTTACAGCTACTTTGTTCAACTACGGGGTGAGCAAGGCAAAGAGAGCAGTATCAATATCTAAAACCAGATAAGGATCACATCCTGGAAGCCGTTTTATAATCAGAATAGGTTTATATTTAGAGCAAGAAGTAAACTCTTGGTATAGCCAGGTTGCTGGGAGTCAAAGCAATAGTTTCCTCTTACGGTATTAACCATGAGCACAGCAGGGAAATAGTCAGGGACCTTCCTGAAGTTAGAATGTCAGTCCTCTCTTTTCAATCTTGCAAAGGCAGCAAACAAGCATTTGTTTCAGACTCTTATAATTTCTACAGATTTTTTTTACAAACTTTAGTTAATTATGATTTCTCTTTATGAACAAATAATATAAGACCTAAGGACAGCATTTAAAGGATTTCTTGTCTTTCCATCTTGAATGTTCATTTTTTATTTAATTTAGAAGCAGAGTTCACATTTCAAGCTAGCATTACCATCTTTTGTTTAGCAAGGGTAGCATTTTGAAAACTGCCTCTCGTAAATGTTGAGTCCTTCACTTAAATCTAAAATCTCTAAAATATGAACACCTGAACTGGTAGTAAAATGGTTCATTTTAAAGGGTCTTCACTCGGTAACAGCCTGCACGCTGAAGAGTGTTGCAGAGTAAACATACCAGTGTGGTATGTTTAGTGATCTGGGTTTTTGGGTTTCCCAATGTTCAATCAGAAAATGTTTGCAGTGTGTTTAGAAGTTTTAGTCCGACTTTGCCTCTGCTGAGTTTTGTCAAAATTGTTCGGCCTTTCAGAAATGTCCTGATTATGTCATCGTAGTGTGGCTGACTTGTTGCAGCCACCATATGGAGAAGATCTTTTCAGTATTCGCTTTTATGTTCTCAGTTTCCCACATCTCACTTTTTCCTTTTTGTTGTTTATTACTGTTTAAATCAACACCACGATTCAACTCTCCTGTGGTTGTGGGAATTGTTGCTGAGTTACGGCAGCTGGATCCCTGAAGCCGTTGGCTGAAGTTATAAAGCTACACCTGTGGCCTCACTACGAAGGATTTATCTGAGAGAAACCAGTCGGCCACAGCGATGCATCCATCTCAGTTTTCAGTTTCTGTGAGGAATCGGCTCGCCACAGTCCTGGAGAAAGTGCAGCCTCACTGCCAAATCCAACAAAGTAATTTCCTGCTGTTTCCTGTGGGGAGGAAAATGACTCTGGCTAATTTTAGTAAGGAGAGGTGGTGGAGGTGAGGGGAGAAAGGGGGCTTTCTGCAAGTGGGGAAAGTATTATTGTCCCTAAATCTCCTCCAAGATTGAAACAAAATCAGTAAAAGTGTTTTTCCAGAGGAATCAGACATTTAATCCTGTTATGAATTAATAATTTTTTTTCTTCTGTCTTTAGAATCTTACTGGCAGTCGTCCTCCATCCAGGTACACCTATGATCCCGCCTTCTTTGCCTTCCGCTCCCTGAGCACAGCGCCCCCCTGTAGATCCTTGACTCCGTCCGAAGACCCGCCTTGCTCCTAAGCAGACGTTGTCACCACCTCCACCAGACTCCGACCCGCACCGCTTCACCGTCTTCTTCTTCTTCTTCTTTTTTTTTCTAAACTCTGTGGCACGTGAAGGACTGAGCTTAGGAAAGGTGTTCGTCTAAAGGTGGAACTGTTGCACTCTCAGGTAATCCCTCCCTGCCCCTTGGATCTCTGCCTGAGCCAGGACACGACTTGGCAGAAATCACTTTGTACACTTGTAATTCAGGATCATTTGTTACACAAACACGGACCAAGAATGGGGACCTTGCTGAAGACTGTTTGGATCACACACAGAAGGGAATGATGCATG
Source organism: Micropoecilia bifurca (assembly GCA_903067075.1). Lineage (NCBI taxonomy): Eukaryota > Metazoa > Chordata > Actinopteri > Cyprinodontiformes > Poeciliidae > Micropoecilia > Micropoecilia bifurca. The sequence goes on from CAEGAF010016013.1 coordinate 29,438, forward strand.
TTAGACAATCAAGTGGTTCCAGGGTTTCTTCCTATCTAAACAACTGAAAAAAAAAGACTCATCTATCCTGTTACTGTTAAACTGAGATGACGGTCGCATTTATCTGTCTGAAACTACTTCTCTGGATGTGTTGCTGCAAACACCGTACTGTAAGGTCGCGCTATAACAAACGTGTATGACCGTAGTTGAATAGTCGACTCTCGATGACGACAACTCGTCACTCGTCGGGAGTTCCTCGTATTCTCTTTTCTTGCATGAATCCCAGAACTCTGCAGATACCGAGATCCGGGGGAAACATTTATGACTGTAGGGTTGCTTCACATTTGGCTAATCTGTTCTGGATAGCCTACTCGTAGTGTGCCATTTCAGTTGTTGTTTTTTTATTTCCAGTAATGTACCTCGGTTACATTCTAGGTAGAAGAGGACCACTGGTCTATCTAAAGATTACTTAATGCCTTGAAATGACATTCCTGCTATATTAAGGTCTGAGGTACTCCCCACGCCCTGAAACGAGCTCAAACGCGTCACCGCTGTAACTAAGACTTCGCCGAAATGAATGTAACATTGTGACATGTTTTCGTCCATTGTTGCACTAAAACACAATCCAATAAATGCTCTGTGGCCTCTTCTTTGTGAGGTGATGTCATTTTATTTCATAATATGCTTTAAGCAGTGCAACACCTTTCAAAGTTATTCACACGGTTTAGTCTTCTGTTTAGCAGAAGAAATGGATGGAAGAAGGGCGAAGGTGTGTTGCAGAAAGCGAACACGGGACATCACCCTGAACATACCAGCCCTGTTATGAAACACGGTGGTGGCAGCATCATGCCATGAGTACGCTGACTTCAGCAGAGATACTAAAGCTGGTCAGAGTCTGTGGAAGGGCTTTGCAGGCTCTTCTGAAGTTGTTATTTCTTTACTGTTTAGCCAAAGAATTACATACTGGTGGCCATATAAAAATACATTTCCTATAGAAGATATTTATTGACAATTTTTAATTGTTTTTTTTTGTCAAAAGATCATTTATGGTTCTGAAGTTATCTTTAGCTGGACTGATGGTAAAAAAGTGGCTCTTTGGATTGTAAAGGTTGCAGACTCCTGGTTTTTAGGAACATTTCTAGAGCTTCATACAGGAAGAAAACCAGTTGGAAGCTGCAAAGACTTCAAACTGGAGCTTCACTTTCTAACCCTAAACCTACATCCAGAGCTAGAATGGAAAAAGTTTAGATCAAAGCATATTTATGTGATAGAATCTGTGGCATGACTTAAAAACTCCTGTTAAGTCGATTTCCACTCGGTCTGACTGAGCTTTGGCTATTTTGTAAAGAATGTGCAAAAGCTTTAATCTCCACATGAGGAAAATCTTTAGACGTGCAGCTGCAATTGAGGAGTAGTCCATCCATCTTCTACACCTGCTTGGAGGGTCGCTGAGGGCAACCGGTTATCTCCAGCGGTCATGGGGTGAGACCGGTACACCTTGGACAAGTCACACAGGTTAAACGATCATGCACACACTCGTACCAAAGGGCAATTTAAAGAACCCAATTAATCTTAGTCATGATGTTGGGAGTCTGGAGGAAAGCAAGAGAACCCAGAGATGCAAATGCGTTTAAGAAAAGCTCCAGGCTGCAATTCAAACCCATAACTGTTCAACTGGTTCACCTTTCATGTTGGTATGTAAGAATGGATGAGGGGATGGAATGATAGACTTAGGGGAAAACTGATTAGTTGGATGAGACGAAAGGAGAGAATGGACTGATTAAAGAATAAATAAATGTATAAGAAAAAAACCTGATAAAATAGATGGATGAATACCAAAAGGATTGAGGGGATAAAACTATATAGATGAATAATAAAGAATCAACAGATGGACCAGTTGATGATTAGTTAGCTGAGAAACTAGATTAACATATGGAGGAATAAATTGAATGAGTGGAGGGATAAACAGATCCATTAAACCTTTAGAGGATAGGAAAGAGAAAATCCAATATTTCTCAACATTCAAAAACTATCTGATTCTGAGATAATTAAATTATATTCCATACCGCAGAGGAACCATGCATACAAAGCAGTCTTTGATTCTCCAGAACCCCACTTTTAATCTGATATATCCCTTTACTAACACCTGGTGGTTAAACAGAAGATTGTAACCAACTAAAATAAAAGTCGAATTTATGCAAAACAAAAACGGCACTGCTCAAAAATGTTCTCGACTGTCTTGCGCTACGGCTTATATGAGCAGATAGTTTTCGCCACCAGCTGACAGAATCAAAAACTCTTGCTCTCTGTAGTTATGTACTACTTTATTATTTTACAAAATAGAGTTCCCATTTATTGTTGTTGTGTTTAGAAGACAGTAGCAGAGAAGGTGGGACGTGGGGCTGAAGTTTAAGACAACAACACTGAGTGGGATTTCACAGAGAAAGGAATCACCGAGCTCTCTCAGAGGCAATCTTGTTAAAAAGAGAACTTCGAGAGGGTTGGGTTTGGACTGTGTGTGTGTGTGTGTGGGTACGCTCACGGAAACACACACTCCACACACACTCCACTTAGCTTGAGTCATTATCAGCTTACGTTTCATCTAGTTCGCCATCCAAGTGTCCAGATGGTCAGAAAAGCTGCTGCTATGCTCTCTCTCTCTTCCTGATACACACATGCACACACTCCCTCCCTTTTGCAGGGGAGCAGCGGTTAAAGGTTACCCCGGCGATCGACTGAAGCCGAACGGGAGCGGGGCGCAGAGCGGGTGTCAGGTTGGTTCGTCTGCAGGAAGAGCAGCTAAAGAATAAAAGGCCGGATGGTTCGGATTCTGCTTTGTCTCCTCTGGTCCAAACAAAAAGTGGTAAATTCAACCGCTTCCCTTCCAGCACCGAGGCTGACGACGCGCCGCTTTACTTGCTCGGTGACGTCTGTGTCGGTCCTCCTCAGTAGCCGAACTTGTCGTTGAGGTGAGTTCGACCGTCTCCTGTCTGACCTGTGAGAAAAGAGGAGGCTGTGAATCACTTCCTCGTCCAATCAGACGTGTCTCGGAATTAAAGCTCCCGCCTGGCAGCTGTTTCTACACTCCTTTTATTCATGTTTATCTTGACGCGTGAGAAACTCTGATGTTCATTCCTCGCCGGCACAAATAAACCGTAAAGGCCAGTTTATGACATGCGGCCCACATATTTCTTCTTCACCAGCCTCAGAAGAGATTTAAAGGAAGGTTTTAGAGAAATGTTTAAGGGAACAACTTTCCCACAGAGCTGCTTGATGAGCTGGGTGGGGTGATTTCAGGTCAGCTGACCGGCCGGTTGTTTACCTGCAGGCGGCAGCCACACGGAGTAGTCAGGGTCATCCTGTGGATACTGTCCTGATAGCTGCACTGGAGGCTGTGGAGACACATCAAGAACTGGAGTCAGGTCATACTGAGCGCCAGGCTAACACATTGGGAGGTGTGAGGGGCCTACCCTGCTGGGGCCCATCACTCTCTTCTTCTTCCTGGGACTGAGCCCTGCTGCTGCTGCAGCTGCTGGCTCTGCTTCGCCCCCTGCCTTCGACTCTGTGAACAACACGAGTGAAATTGCAGCGTTACGGTTGCCTCCAGCTTTACAGACAAGAAACAAATTCACACAACGATGAACTCTGAGCAGCTGGAGGTCATTGTTACAAGTTTCCCCTTTGGTGCTCAATAATGTTCTGTAAAATTAAGGTTAAGAAAAACTGAAGGTTTGATTTAGTCCGAGTCCGTTTCTAAGAGTTAAGCCACCCTGGTTCCCTGGAACCAACAAAGCAGTAGCTCCTAATGCAGGATGGAAGACCGACAGACTCACCTGGGCTCACGGTGGCTGACGGCTTCAGAGGAACCTGCGGCTCTGCTTTATCGCTCTTCTTCAGCTTTTGCTCTGAATATGATACGTAACATAAAATGATCAGATTACAGAAGAAAAGACAGAAAGATTTAAAAAAAAAAAAAAAGCAGAAGGGAGGAGGGAAAGAAAAACAACTTCTATACAGAGAGATAGAGAACAAAGTCTGGAAATAGAAATATTTTTCCATGTCTGTTTTACTTGTAGACATGGAAAACACCTAGAGAAAATTTGCAAATGAACTCGGTTCATCACCGGCTCACCATCCTTAATTTGGGTTTTAAATTCTTTTGCAACATTTTTATTCTGATGTCCAAAAAGTGTCTGAAAAACCTAGAAACTACCTTTGAGGAAAATCCAAAGTAGTGAAAGAACAAGGTCGGAGGAACCATGTGCATTTTTATGAGAAGGCTGGTAGATGATGCTGCCACCTAGTGGCATGACAAGGTCAGAACCAGTCTGAAAAGCAGGAGCAAACAGCTGTTTTTACCTTTGACCTCCTCTGAGTCTTCCAGGTGACCCAGAGGAATGCTGGATTCTTCACAGTCAGATTTGGTTTGGGCGGCGCTGCATTCATCTCCATCATCTTTACTCCTATCTGCCGCCGCCTCATCTCTTTCCTCCTCGTCCTCCTCCTCTTCCTCACCTGCGGGTGGAAGCTCTTTCATGTTGAAGAGCTCAGCGGGCAGGTTGGGCCGCTTGAGAGGCAGCTTCTACAGCAGAGAGGAGACGCTGAGCAGCAGAAACCGGAGGACAAAGACGAGACCTTTCCGAGGGATCCGGGACGCTCACCCCTATGGTTCCCGTCTTCAGTTTGAATTTGCTTCCTCCCTTCATGGCTCCAAACAGCGGTAAGCTCTTCTTGGGCTTCTCCGCCTCAGAGCTTCCACTATGATCACAGCAACCTCAGCTTTAGAAACAGATCTGAATCAAACAGTTGAGCTTTTTGATGGGGAAAACATCTCACCCGGGGAGCAGGGAGGGCATCTGCGCCGGCCGAGTCAGGTCCACCATCCTACGGAGCCGCTGGGCCTCTTTGCGCAGGTCGGCCACGTGAACGTGGAGCTTCCTGCGCTCCACGCCGTCCATCGCAGCCTCGCTCCGCACCGCCGTCATGAAGGCGTCCAGCGAGTCCTCTGTGGAGGAGGACGAAGAGCCTGCGAGGAGGAAACGTGGGGGGAAAAAAAAACACCACGGCTTTTCAAAGCGGAAGTCTAAAAACAAACGTAGAGCCGTTTTTCCTGCAGGTGGAGATGGACGCACCTGGTTTACCGCCACTTAGCTTTTTCTGAGCGTCTGCCAGCTCCTTCTCCACAGAGGACAGCTTGGCCACCTGAGCAACAGCAAATATGAAATGTTTAATATCTTCACATTGAATTTTAAAGGAATGACAGTAAAATGGTTTTTGTCCACATTCACATTCAAAAAAACATTCATTTCCCAGCTCGTAATGGAAGAAATCTGGCAATGTTGGGCTTTGGGACTTTTGTCAAATGTTCACATGGTTCTATTACATTTTTTTTTAAAGAAAGTAGAGAAAAAGCAATTTCCTGATAAATTGTTGTTGGGAATTGGCAAGTTAAAAGTTTTACAACTCTAACCTCTACCCAATATAAAACTTGGTCAGAGTTTTATTATATTACTAACAAATGTATAACAGGAACAGAGAGCCAGAATAGATGGCACTCAAATAATTAAATCCAGGCAGTTATTCGCTTCAAGGATTTTGTGTAAAGTGACACTGTGATAAAAATAAGTGCATGTTGTGCAGCCTGATCAATGACGAAAGCTGACATAAACAATTGTCTATAAGAAAATTCATTTTGTTGGCCTCTACATGTGCATCTCATTTTTTTATTACTCTAATTTTAATGTGGATGATGAAAACATTTAAAAGGCATCCAAAGTAACTTGTACACCTGTCTGTAGTCACACATTAAGTTATTTTCTCTCCATTATCGTTCCACATTGCGTGTAAAACCATGCGTCACGTTTACCAAAGACTCGTAGGTCTCGGTCCGCTCCTCGATCTTCCCGGCCTTCTTCATTCGCTCCTGCCTCTTCCTCTCCACTGTGCCGGTCCGATCCAGGAAAGTGTCGTCATCGCTGTCGTAGTAGTCCTCGTCCTCCCAGTTTTTCTTCCTTCGCTTGCGCGAGACTGAAACCAAAGGTCAGCTGTAGCTGCGGACTCCGGCGGACGTTTCCCGTTCGGCCGAGCTCTCACCTGCTTCCTGCCTCAGCAGCCCTCGGGCCTCCAGCATCCGGCAGGCCTCCAGGCAGCACTGGACGGCTGCCTCCTTCTTCTTCCCCGTGTGCGTCACCTCGGCAACCAGCTGTCGGCCCAAGGCGTCGTCCACTGGCAGCCTGATGGGACGGACGTGAGTAAAGCTTAAAGGTGTTTTTAGGGAAACTTGTGACATGGCAGCGTCAGATCACTAACTTTATCCTGCAGAGCCACGTGCCGTGATTTTTGTCTTCGTATTCAAACTCCAGCTCCTCGCCTGCAGGCAGAAACCCCAGGTTAGACACTCGGATGAAACGCAACGGCAGAGAGGCGGCTGGGTTCTGCGGAAAGTCACCCTCTCTGTCGTAGAAACCCTGCAGAGCCTTCTTCGGGTCTTTCAGGTAAGCTGCCTCCTGGTCTTCGTGGAACTCTGTTGAAAAGGGGTTTTCCTCGTTCTCGTCTTCCTCCGGAGCTGCGTCCTCTTCTACGGGATGGATTTACAGACGTAGAAGCATCAACCGAAGCGAACGAAGCGAGTTTGACTCAAAGAAAGCACATCCACTCACCCATTCCCCACGTGCATCCAGAGTCTTCCTTTGACGCTTCTCTCTGGCTCTTTTTGCCTTCGCCATTTTCCTCGTCCTCCTCTCCGTCAGAGAGGTCTCCCATCATCCTCTTCTCCAGCTCTGCTCTCTGTTTGCGGGCTCGCTCCCTCAGCTCCGTCACAGTCAGCTCGGACTCTTCTTCCTCGTCAGACTCCGGACCCTGTGGAGGACAAGCGAAGGACCTGGAGTCTGGGAAAAACTCGGATATAGTTTCTGCTGGATAATCGACTCCTGAAGGATGGTCCAGAGTTTAATTTTAATTTACTGTAGAGAATTTAAACAGCTTTAAAGGTGAGAAAATGATGTCAGTTATCTGACCGAGCAGGTTTCAGGTTCTTTCTTAACTGTAAATTAAATCATGATAGAAAAACTAAGTCCACCCCTGCTGGTTTAACTGGATTCAAACGGAGACAGTGGGAGTGAGGTGCAGTATATCCTAAATGTACAATAATCCCAAACACAGATCAACTAATAGTTACTGCTGTTATTGAATCATGGGCTGTACTTGGTTTTCCCCCCATTCCAACATCATAAAACGGCTGAATTAAGACTTTCTGGTATCGTGTTGCACATAAATTCCATGTTTTTTTCCGGAATTCCTTATCTGTAGAAGAGGACCCACCTGCAGGATGAACAGCCGGGTGCTTCCTCCAAACTTCAACACGTGTCCCACCTTCAGTCTGACGTAGGTGTTCGGGGGGATCCTGTTCTTGTTGACCACCGTGCCGTGCGTGCTCCCCAGGTCGTGGACGTAGAAGCCCCTCTCCTCGCCCACGCAGCCCTCCTCCCCGGTGTGGCCTCGGTACTGGATCACCGCGTGGTACCTGGAGATGGACGGATGCTCCAGGGAGACGTCGCACACAGGTAGCCGTCCGACCACGAAGTGGCTCCGGTGGGTGAGGGTAACAGTGTCCACTATGGTGCCGTTTTTGAGGATTTCCAGTGCGTAGGGGGATTCTGATGGAGGACCCCCCCAGGGGGGCTCTGTGTACGGCAGAGGGGGGAACTTGACAGCTTTGACAGGAGCTGCCTTCGCTTTAACGTCTTGTATCTTTAATGTCTTGTCGACATCTCCGTCATCTTTTTGCTCGTTTTCTCCAGCAGCATCGGTGGGAGATTCACACACATTGTTCACATTGTTTTCTGCTACCTTGTTTATGCGTTTGCTAGCGAGCGAAGGCGCCGCAAAAATAGCCGGTTTTTTAAAAGTGTCCCCTATCTTTGTATCGGATTTGGTTTCTTCGTTCCCTGTGGGCTTGTTCCCCTCTTCAGTGTCTAAATTCTCCGTATTTGCTACTTCTGACTGTGTTTCTTCCTCCATATTTACCTCACGTCTGTTAGCACGGAGGAAGCGTCAAGGTTCGTTTGGTGCATCTGAGAAATTAATCCGGGTATTAAGTGTCTAAAATCAAACAAAACCACTATCAACGCAAAAACACAAGACAAAACATGCTATTAACTTACGTTAGATTTGTTATTTTAAAGCACTAAAAATATAATTGTAATTCTATCAAAGACCGAGTTTAAAAGGTAACGGAACTAATCTGCAAGTCCGCTTTAAAGCACGGACAAAAGAAAATGAAACAACACTGAAGTTACCATTTGATTTGGCTTTGTATATTAAAGGGCCAACCCACCAGTTGTAAGGAGTCATCAACTCTATTTCAAAATTTAAAGTACTTAGTTGCATTTTGCCGAAAATAAATCCAGAATCCTTTAAACATGGTTGTTGATCCGTGAAACCTTGGTATGAAAACTCTCAAATGACTATTTATTAATTTAGATGACACTATATTGTAATTGCACAGTAAACAGTACAGAGTACAGCTCTTCTTAGGGCCTTTATAAACAGTCAAAACACATAAGACTAATGTGACCTGGTATACGATATTTATGCATTTATTCAATAATGAAAATTGAAATAACAGACCATTAAATAAAGACATAATGTGAATGGATAAATAATAACAAAAGAAACATTTATCATAATCCAAGATCAATAAATAATATTAATATGCAAATGGTTGTCTCACAAGTCATTGGATCATCTGTTTTCACTGCCTGTCTTTTTAGAGACTTGTTTTTTAAATGACCATACTTTTAAAATTTGTTAAAAAAAATAATGTTCTTTATTAGTATTTTTTTCTTGAATTTTTCCATTTTCACAAAAAGAAGAGGTCGAAGCAAACAATAACTTGTATTTTAAATAATTTGACTTCAATATAGGCTGATGAATATTTAATATTAAGTTTATTGGAGTTCTAATTTGATCTACATGGTCAAAACAGCATTGAAAATGTTCTTTATTAATACATTGTAGGCTTAAAAAATAAGATGAGTTGTAACGTTTTAGACCTTGTCAAATAATCCACTCTAGATTTGACCACTGTAGTGTACACAATTTTTAAATTGAAAATTTGAAAATAGGTTTCCTAAAAGCTGCGGAATGGCCCTTTAAGAAAGAATTCGCTCGATTGCATTGAATCAGATACGAACTTCAGCGTCGTTCAAAGCCGCTAACCTAGCTGCTATCCAGCTTCCGTTCGAAACCGAAGACGTTTTGACTTTAAGTTGTCCGAGGGTAACATCTAAGCTTTATTTTATGTAATTATTATCTATACATCGAAATACGAACAAAAAGTGCCTCAATGTTAGCTTAGCTTCTTGTTGTCTTATTATACGGATTTGTTCTGTATTTTTTGCACAAAACTCCAAACCAAAATGTGATAATTTTTCTTCTATTCAACATTTCCAGATGTAAAAGGTTTCATTAATTATGTCTTTAAGTTCGTATGAATTGACCAGAGGAATTCCATATTTCGGCTTTGCTGAATCCAAAAATAATATTATCATTTTGTTTTCATTTTGGTATATTGTGTGACTGCTATCCTTCATGACTTTCATGTTAAGGATCTAGTCATTCATGTTCAGGATCTAGTCACTGACACTTTATAAAAATTTGGACTAAACTATCTGAAAGAGTTTACTAGTTAACACTTTGAATTTGAAATGCAGAATGGGTTGTTCATTTAACTATTTAGCTGGTTTGCTTACAGAAAGTAGTTTGTCTGGAAAGTTGGTTAGAGTATCTTGCAAAAAATATCCAGTGAAATCTGCATACTTTTTACATTTAAATGTGAAGTACAAACTTCATTGTAAAATTTTGTGAATTTGAGTGCAATCTTTTTTTTTAGACAGATCAACACAAAGTAGAAAAAAATGACTAAGTGGAAGGATGCATGGATTTACTGTATTTTACAAATAGAAAAAGTAAAAGTTTTAATTTCTTGCCTTTACGTGGCTTTTTTTTTTACAAACTGATGTAAGCCCACTTTAAACTTCTGTTGCTTCATCTACATGATGCGGTTTGTTCACTGAAGTTCTCCAACAAATTTCCCAGGCCTTGCAGTTAAACTTGAACTCTTTAGTAATAAGCAGACCTTGGATGGTAATTAACTGCACTACATTTTAATTTAAGGTACCAAAGTAGAGGGTGCTGAATACAAAGAGATACTAGACTTACAATACTTTCTGTCACATAAAATCCAAATAAATTGTGTTTAAGTTTGTGATAGCAATGTGACAAAATGTTAAGAGGCCTAGAAGTGTTAATATTTTGACCATGTCAGTTATTTTGGTCAGATTTTTTTTTTCTTAATCAACCTGAAAATACTTTATCTGATGAGGAATTTATTTCTTCTCCTTTCTTTCATGTATAGTCTCGACTCAGGTCTGAATCCATCATGATGCGTTACTGGGGTGAGATTCCTGGACCGTCCGGGGCTCCCCCCAGTCGCAGCTCCTTCGACTTGCTCCAGCGCGAGTTTCGGTCCGTGGAGATGCAGGACCCGCCCCTGCACCAGCCGTCGGCGCAGCGCCCCCGGCCCACCACCATGCTGGATATCCCCTCGGAGCCGTGCAGCCTCACCATTCACACGGTGCAGCTGTGCCAGCACGCCCGCCGCCTGCGAGCCCTCCTGGCGGCGGCCCAGAGCCAGGCTCAGGGTCAGAGCTCGGCATCCTCAGAGGGCGGCAGCCGACCAGAGGAGACCGAAGCCAACCTGCCGCTGCGTCCTCCTACTCCACCCGCCGTGCCTGACGATCTGCTGCCCGTAGACAGCAAAGACCCCCACCAGCCCTTTCAGCTTCGCCATAGTGACCCTGAGAGTGAATTCTACAAGTAAGTTTGAGACATTCAACATTGTGCCAATGACAGATAAGGATACCTTGCAAAAAGTATTCATACTCAAACCTTTACAGATTTCAAACCACAAACTTCACAGTGCTTTCTTGGGCTTCTATGTAATTGACCAACACAGAGTAGTGAATAACTTGCATGTCAAAGAAAAATGTTGCATAGTCTTCAATATTTGTGGCATGCATTTGTATTAAGCTACTACTGCTGTGGGACTCCTGTCAGACAGGCTGAATATTCCCTTGGTAGGTGAAGTGGGAGCTCATGACTCTCGATATATAATAGCCAACAATAATTACCAACCATTTATTTTCTTTTATTTATTCTGTAAACTTTCACAAGACACTTTGAGACAAGACTTGTGGTTCTGTGCTGAAGAATCCCTTTGTGTTTCTCCGCCGTTTCAGAGGCAAAGGTGAGCCAGTCACAGAGCTGAGTTGGCCCTCCTGCAGGCAGCTCCTCTATCAGTCGGTGGCCACGGTGCTGGCTCATGCCGGCTTTGAGTCCGCCCAGGAAAGCGTCCTGGAGACCCTGACCGACCTGGTCCATGAACACTACCTGCGCCTCACCCAGCTGCTGCGAGTAGCGGTGGACCGCGAGGCCAGGCTGGGAGCCACGTCCTTCCCGGACGTGGTGGAGCAGGTGTTCCACGAGGTTGGCATTGGCAGCATGCTGGCCCTCCAGCGCTTCTGGCAAGTCAGGATCAAGGACTATCACAGCTACATGCTGCAGGTGAGATGATTTCAAGCTTATTTAGCTCTTTATTGTTATTTTTTTTTTACAGCAGAAAACAGAAACAACAGGTTTTTGTCTTCTAGGTTACCAAAGAGCTGTCAGAAGAATATGAGTGGCTGGTGAATCCAGAGAAAGCTATGGAAGACTCCAAACCGCTAAAGATCAAGGACGAGCCTCTGAGTGACATTCCCTTCCCTGTAAGCGAGGAGCCGGAGGCCGACCTGGCCTCTGGGGACCAGGCTTTACCCATGGGGGTCCTCGGGGCCCACGCAGAGAGACTGGCAGCAGGCTTGGATTCTGACCACTCCCCTCACACTTCAGGTGAGACCACTGCTTGTTGCATCTTAAAGTTGGGTGTTACTAGCATTTGTATTCACAATGTGTTATTTAAAAGCTTCCCTTAATGTGACATATATGCTAAAGATTCAACTGAAAAACAAACACGAAAACAGAAACTGCAATAATCTGGCTGCATAGGTGTGCACACTCTTCAACTAGTGATATGTTAGCAGCAACAGTTTGATTTGCTCATTTACATCATTTGATTAAAATCATATTACATAAATGTTTGATGCATTTTTTTTGTTCAGAACAGTAACTACAGTTTCAAGTTTATTCCTTCACTAGGTGGTGGCGCGGCCAACAACTCCCCTCTTTGGCCCCAAGTAAAGATGGAACCCCAGGACGGTGACGAAGGTCAGGGTGCTGGTCATCATCATCACCACCACGGCGTCCTGAGTGGAGACGTTTTCGAAGAGGGGGATCCCATGTCCACCATGAGCGAGTCTGGAGGAGCCATGGCGCCTTCACCAGGAGGGGCGGCGTCTGAAGGCAGCTACACTTCGCATTCGCCCGACTCGCTGATGGGAACATCGCCAGTCTTTAACCAGAGACCCAAGAAACGGATTAAGAAGATGTGAACATTTCAAACTCACAGAATTTGTCTTCATGTCTGTCTTTATCGTTCTGCGGTGAAGACAGGATAGTGGGGGGATTTTTGTACCTTTTTTTCTTTTAGAAGTGTTTTATAATTTCTCAGAAATAACTGTGAAATGTAATTATTGTACTTTGTTAATAAATGAAAAAAACATTTTCTTTACTATCTATCTTGTTTGATTTTTCTCATCATTATTTTTTTTATTAAACTGTACAATAATTCTCACAGTTGGTACCATAGAAAACCAGAACATTTATGCACGGTTAAAAGAAAAATAATTATGGGGTATTTACAGGGCATCTAATTCCAGAATATTTACCAGGGTTCTGTGGCTGCACAACACACCCGAGTCACTATGCTTGACAGTGGTTCAGCCATTCAGAATGCAGGAAGGAAAATATCTCTAAATGCAAAATATAAGAAATGTTTAGTTATCCCCTACGTTTGAAAACTGGCAGTTCGAGACCTAAAACTATTTGATGAAATGTTCAAAGCCGATAAATGAAGAAAACCAAAGATGATTAGTAAAGTCAGTAAATGGAGAAGGGTAATAGATAAAACACTGTTGCACTAATGCTTTTTTAAAGGTTTATGGAACTACCTTTCAATGTACATTAATGTTTTTTTCAATAATTAAATGAAAGTCAAAATGCTATAGATGTACTCACTGATGTGTGTATATATATATGCGTATATAGTATATAGAGAGAAAGAGAATGGAAGTGTGGTTGACTCAGATGCAACTCTGTTGTGATCTTTTGCTTCTGTGGTTGTTTTTAAGAAATTATATGATGGGGTAAAGATGAGCTGATTTTCTTATACCAGTAACTTAATATAAAAGAACTGCATAGGCATCTGAACACATGATTTTGTTTTCGTTATCCTGAAATACCTTATATTACCATTAAAAGCACAGTAATTTAAAACTGCACTGTCTTCCTTCCCCGTTCCTTTGCTTAATATGGAGTATTCCTGGATCTCCCCCCCTCCCTCGGCAGCACTCTACAAGTATTCAAACAGTGAAACGATCAACATTCCTGTCAACCTGAAGCTGCCTCACCACATTAGCGTCTGTTTCAGTAATGAGGCAAAGCTGTGGATGCAACACCAGAAGCAATTATGGCCTGGTTGTTTGCATCGTGCAGGCAACATCAATCCAGCCTTAATGGCAAATTAATTATGCAATGCATAACTTTGCATACAGAATGAGCAGGGCCTTGCTTGAATGCAAGTGATTTTCTTTTGTGTGGACCTCTTTCATTTTCACAATTGGACAGGTAATGGTCTGTTCCCCTGGAAAGTGCTGATGGGGGTCGTATATGTATTGATAATCAGTTTGAGGTATTGATTCACGCTTTTTGCAAAGCTGTGAGAGCCAGGTGGTGGTTTGACGCAGCTGGAAATCTATGTGAGCAATCCAGAATATTGCTGGAAAAACTCAGTATTATAAGCAGCCAACACTGGCTAGAAAATGTGCCAGGTGTGATGATTGATGTCCACCATTATGCTTCAGGAAGCTGCCACCAATAACTCGTGTAAGGCCGTCCTTTTTTATTTGCCAGATTTTTCCCCACCTCAATGGGAGGAAAAGAAAAAAGAAAAAGCATCTCTTATTAATTTTAGGGTTAATAACAATACATAATAAACATGTATTGTTACTGGTCTGTACTAAATTTGAATTGAGGTGCTCCCCTACTAGTACCTTATGATTTAAGAATGACGCGGCAGCCAGATGATGCTGATTGAAGGGCTAATTTTCATCATCATCATGATAACACAACATAAGAATGTTTGGTTCATAGACACTAATAATTAATAATTGCATAGAAACTGTTGTTTTTGTACTGTTGTGATTAAGTTTAACTCATGTTAGATGTTATTTTTTAAAGTTAAAAAGATAAACATTTTACAGGCTCTGACACGTAAAACCCTGAAAAGTCTTTTGATGAAAAACCTAACAGCCAACGAGTTTTGTTTTGAAACGGCAACCTGAGCTGTTTTCTCCTTAAAAAATGAGCATAAAATGACACATTCGGATTCTAAACCCTTGAACGTACTTGTAATTTTAATCAACTACATTTTTCAGCCCCTGTGAAGCGCATGTAGCCGCCCACCCCCTCGGTTTGTCAACAGCTCGCGAGTTGCTTTGAGCTGCAGAGAAAAAGGTGTAATTATAAAAATGTCAAGATGTTGCTTTTTTGAAGCAGGGGTCTCAGAGTGGGGCCAGATCATGCAGAGAGCCAAAGAAAGGACCCAGCAAATGATTAATTACCAGGCTAGGTGCAAACCCATTCATTTGCCATGAAATTTAATCTCTCCAGCTGAGATGTTTGTGAGCAGAATGAGGGATAATACCTCTGCAGCGAGCCTGGAGAGACCTGCAGGGCGGTTAAGGTCTTTAAAGTTTCTCTGTAATGCTGATCCTAAAGTGCTATCTCTGATTCACCCTAATCACATTAAACAGCCTCTACACGTGCATTTGAGGCAAATAAAAGTTATGGGATGATGACTTTTAAGAAACAGATGAATGGCCAGACATGTGGGATGTGATGGGAATGAAGCAACAGCCGTTTGACTGCAGCTTTGAGACAAGAAAACTGATTACAGTGGCGTCAGCAGTCTGAGTTAATCAATGGATATTTACTTTCAGGTGATGTGTCAAAAAGATTTTTAAATTAAGCTGCAGACGAGTCTGAACATGGAGACCATTAATCTCTTCATCTATTGGTTGATCTTAATACTTGGGAAGTATCAAAAATAGGAGTCAACGATCAAGAACATCATGGTTGATGTAAAGTCATGTACCTCACAACAATGTGAGGTACATGTGTGAAATAACCTTGAAACGGGAAGACTACAAAGTTAAAAGTTAGTCATATTGATTTAGATGTGCAAACACTGTAGATATAGCCCTGATATACAGAGTGAGAAATAAGTAAGTGATCATTATGAGTCATCAAAATGCTTTTTAAACACAGACAGCAATTTACTTCTCTTCCTATGCCTTTTTGCACATCATTTGGCTCTTTTCACATTAAACCTTATTACATTTTCTCTTAGGGACAGCTTTGCTTCTTTGTGGATTACTTGATTTTATTTTTTTTTTATTAAAATCAGATGTGAATTTTACAGGAGAGGACTTAGGGTCACTGAAAAACAAATGAATTCTGACTTTAATTTCAGAATTCTGAGAAACAGTTATTTAACCTCCAATAGGACATTCAAAATGTTTCATAAACATGGTAACCAGATTGGTAACCAGATGGGTTACCAGGTTTGCCCACTTAATGCTTTTGGTTCACTCCTCTGTTCAGAAGATCATTTCCTTCTCTTGTTGGCTGTTGCTTGACCACTCACACATTTAGTTACCTTCACATATTCCCTGTACCACATAATTCTTCTTTAATCCCACAATTTTTTATGTGTTTTGGGTCATTCATGTGCTAGAAGACCCATCCATGACCCAGCATCTGCTGAGGGCACAAGGTTCTCATCTTATATTTCAGGTACACTTTATATGACATTCCTTTTTTATTAAAACATATTACTTTTTTTATACATACACTTTTTGTTACATATTTGTTAAAGCTAACACAATGTTGAAAAAGGTGATATATCTATGCAACTCAAAGCCTTCATTCAAACAAGCACAGGGTTTCAGTATTTTTGTAATTTTCTGGAAGTTCAATGTAGACTTGAACCAGGCCTTTAATGTATTTTAGTTCCAAGTTATTCAGCTTGGAACTAGGGATTCAGGGACAAAAGCATTAAAAACTGATCTAAAAATAATGAAATAAAAATGCTTCACAGTTTTCCATGCCATGCCTCCTTTCTCAGCACTGACTAAATAACGCCTCCCCATTCGGCCACTGGAGGGCAGTGTCGCTCCTTAACCGCAGCTGCACTTCTCTCTTCAGCTCCTTATCCCCTCCCCAACGCCCCCTTTTCTTTTTTGCATTCATCCTGTTACCACAGAGACCGGGGCACTCCCAAAGCCTTCTGAGCGAGAAACACTTCATGGCATCACAGTGCTGCTGAGATGCTACCAAATGAATACATTCCCCCAACTCAAGGCAATAATTAGCTTGCTGCTGCTGCTGTTGTGTCCATGTCTGGGCATGTCTGGGCAGGAATGCACTGTAACATCAAAGAAGGAATTAACACAAAGAGCACAATCACAAGGATTTGTGCCTCGTAATGTGAAACACTTCTGCAGGCTTGCTTCATTTTCCCAATCTCACCCTCTTCTGATTGGTCCACCTCATAATTCTGCCTTTTATTCGACTAATTACCTGTCAATCATTGCATGCAGTTGTTCAGGGCTTTGCATTTTCAGACAGAAGGATTAAATTTAGGGGATTGGTGAACCATGTTTTTTGCATTTCATTGCACCAAGTCATAACATGAGGCTCTCGAAGCACTGAAGGTACAGATATTATGAAGAGGTCCTTACAACAGCGTGAGTTGTACATTATGAATTCATAGTCTTCAAACTCATTAAATTGACACAGATTTTTTGCATGCTAGAAACAGAAAATCACTTGTAGATGAGTCAGAATGCTAAAATATCCTGGTGATATCATTTGTTATTGGAAGAAATGTTTTGCTCCATATGTTAGGCACAAGTTACCTCCAAACCCAACAAGGAATCAAAACAAATAGTCACTTATTGGGCAGAGAACATAAGAAATCACACCTCCTTAGATGCTTTTCTCATTGAAGTATTAAAGTCACGGTACTTCAACCTGCCTTACTCTCTATAAAATCCACAGGTTTTCAAGGAATATAGACAACAGAGATGAGTGCAATAATAAAGAGAATAAAGAAAATGCACTCATCTCTGTTGCTCTGTCACAAAGCATTCACAAATGGGTTTGGTTGATTGTAATTTGACAAGGGATATTATTATTTTTTAATAAGCTCTGTATTTATGTGCAACTGACACATGATGGGCCATCATGTTTCTGTTGATTTTCAAGAAATCAGTACAAAAATAATCTCTTTGTTCCACGTTATACCAAATTCAGCTGTCATACTTAAAGAGAAGTCTCAACTGAGATTAATATAAGCTTAAATACGAGTGTTAAAAAAATTTACCTGACATTGGAAGTAGTTGCTTCATTGCTGCTTCAGTCTGTTCTTCCTCTGTCTCATAGTTTGAAATCCTCTATGCCAGACATGGCAGAACAAATGTCTGCATTCTCAGTTTTAGCAAGACTTTAAAATCTCTCAGTCCATCCTGTGTGATTTTTAAAAACCTTTGCTGTTCTTGTCTTGCAATGTGAATGTATAACACGTAAAAACTAAAGCCAGCCCCTTATTCTATGGGTTGCTTCATACTGAAGGTTGTGAGCAGAGAAGCAATAGTAACCTCGTTTGAGGTGTGAACTTTCAAACGATTGGATTTGACTTTACCAAATCCCTAACATTTGGCCATGATGTGTGTAATGCACCAGCTCTAAAAGGTTTACCAGAAATATAGTGTATAACCCAGTGGGGAGTATGACAATATTGCCAGCGATAAAAAGTCTTAAACATTTAATTGTTGACTTTAATTGCTCAATCTTTGGAAGCATTGGCCAACACAGACTGAATTCTTCAATCTCTTCCCCTGCTGCCATTGCCAAACTACAACCCTACGTAAGCAGACTAATATTTTAAAACAGCACAAAAATCTACATCATCATCATCCAGCATTTCTTCAGTTTGCCGAAATTCAACTGGAGAAATCGAGATCAATAAGAGAAATCTCAAAAGGAGCACTGAAGGGAGATTAGAATCAAATGGAATTGGAGAGGAAGAGAATAGCCAGACTACTAATCCCCCTTCATATTGATGATAACTGAATCCATGCAACTGAGTTAATATTTTTTATGAAGTCTTATGGACTCAGCTGTTAGACCACATAAATGTTAGAGGTGGATTATTACAGCATTAAATCTCCAAAAACCTTTCCCTTTACTTGACAACAATTTTTAAATCCTAGGCAAAATGTAAAAATTGCTGACATTACTTTACTGTATAATAGGATAATATAAAGTCGTAATACTCTCTGAAAAGTCAGTCTTCCAATGGAAGGCTGGATTGCTAATCATTACCAACATAGAAGCAACATTTTCAGCAAAAGAAAAACTGAAAAGCAAAGCGTTTCACTGCAGTATTTCCAATCCCCATTTTCTACCACCGTCATCAGCTTCAAATGAAAAATCCCCAAATTATGTATGTCTGATGCTAATGTGGCACTTATGCAAAGTAACATTGAAATACTGCCTTTTTGTGTTTTTACAAATAGCATACAAGTATAATAAATTTTTGTGTTTCAAATAATTTCTTTGAAATAGATTTTCTAAATTTAACTCAGACTCATCAAAAAGAATGAAATAGCCTGTTTGTTTGTCACCAAGAGGAAAGTCTAGCTTCAGTGTTGTCTGTAATAAATGGTCTCACAGCTGCTGCTTTCTGCAAGTGCTTGCAAATTATTTGTGACTTGTTCCTTCACACTGTTACTTTCTTTTTCTTCAGAATAAGAGTTGAGAAATTTAGGGCAACATAGAAACACACAGGAGAGGAAACAATGCACAAACAAACTCAAAATTACAAACGAACCCAACATGTTTTTTGATTGTGGCTACAGTCCCTGCAGTGAACATGCACATGCTGGAAAGAATAATAGCTGGGTTGAGTATCCAAAACGTGGTCTCAAGCATTACTTCAGCATATTTTTTCTCTAGTAAAATGTAAGAAGTATCTATCCAAGAAATGACTCAAACAGTAGTGAAGAAGTACTCGGTAAGAAAAGACAACTCTAGTCCCGAGTAATTGATCAGAACATCTTATTTAATATTTTAAAATTTTAACAGAAACAAACATATGATCATATGCAAAGTTTGGTATAAGCTAAAATGAAAACAATGCATGCCAATAATTACATAATAAAAAAAAATTCAAATTAAGCCAAAAGAAACACTTTAAAACTTATTAAACAATAACTCTCTGTATCTGGTGCATTTTGGTTAAATCATGTTTGTTCTTCATTTAGTGAAGTTACTCATAGTGAGTAAGGCATGCAGACATTTTACTCAAATACATCATGATAATATTTTTCAAAAAATAAAAAGAATGGTATAGTAAAACTACTCCTAAAAGTACAATTCTGTTTCAAAAAGTTAAATGAGTACATGTGAAAGTAATTAGTTACTACCCACTTCTGGAAAGAATATGCAAATTTCCCCTCAGAACTGAGACTGAAACATGGGTCTTTATTCCAACAACTGTGCCTTTGTGCCTGATAACCAAGAGAAAGTGATTCAAGTTTTATGGCTGAACTCGAGTCATAAACAAGCCACAAAAACAAAGGCTGAGGACTTGAGACTTAGAATTGCTGTCTCAAGGCTTTAGAGTCATCTTAGAGTCACGGGGTTCGATTTGAAGCTCACTCTTTAGCCCATATAATAAAGGATGAAAGCACAGAGCCATGAAAGGTGAATCACTGCAAAGTTGATGTGCTACATCACCTTTCATATCTCCTTGCTTTGTCCATATTGTCCCAAGACAGGGCATGATGATACCCTTTGAAAATTTCAGGTCACTAGAAACTTGACTAAGCCTTGTTACTCAAAGGCTTGAGATTGGACCTGTTACTCAAAACCTTGGGACTAGACTTGAACCTGTCCTTCAAACACTTGAGACTTGCTTTGGGCTTAACTCTCAAAAACAAAATATTTACCCTGGACAGGACTTAACCTTTAAAGACTTTAGAGATGATAACCTTCCCTTGAAAGACTGGAGATCTGATGTGGACTTTGCACTTGACTTGCACTTGCCCAAAAAAGACTACTAAACATTGCTAATCAAATACTCAAGACTTGACTCTTGACTTGTGCACGCCCTTCAAAGTTTTGAAACTTACAGTAGGCAGTACACATACCCTACAACTTAAGAGTTAGACAAGAGCTTAGGCTTCATACTGAACATAACTGAAGCTTACTATTCAAAGACTTGAGACCTAACTTGCGCTTGCCTTGACTTACGACTTAACTTGAATGTTTGTTTTACAGAACTGAGATTTGACTTGACCATGACAGACTGTCCAGGGTACCCTGCCTCTTGCCCAAAACGGTCGCTGGAAATAGGCACCAGGACCCCTCCCGACCCTGATAGGGACAAGGGTGTACAGAGAATGGATGGTTGGTTGGTTGGTTGGTTGGTTGGTTGGTTGGTTGGTTGGTTGGTTGGATGGATGGATGGATGGATGGATGGATGGATGGATGGATGGATGGATGGATGGATGGATGGATGGATGGATGGATGACATGAGACAGGCTCTCAAAGACTTGATTCTTAACTTGGACCTGGTAATAAAAACTTGTGAAGCTCGTAAGACTCTAACCTAGTTACACTTTTCCCATTGGGGTAGTAGCTCAGTCCTAACATAAAAATTAAGGCCTCAGACTTTGAGGTTATCTAAATAATTAAAATTAAGAAAGAAATTAAACCTGAAGCCCACTGAATTAGGGATCCTACACTTCGTGGCTACATTTATACACAATGTCCACAGAAGAGATAAAGCCACTGACAAAGAACAAACTGCATGGAGTACAACATTCATTAGCAAAAGAGTTTGACTTATCAAGAGTAAATATACCAAGCTATTTCTAAGGTGGTTAAAAGATGAATTGATTCCGAGTACAAATGCAATACTCTTGAGCATGTGAACGTCAACTACAGACAAAAGCTTTGTGAAAGGTTTATATTAGCGTTGTCAGGGCCGAGGAGTCAAATCGGGATTAAAAAGACCTGCACAGCGACAGTTCCGGGGAAAAAAACAGACGGGCTACTGGGTTGATCCACCTTTGTTTTTGGAGTCTGGCTGTGTGGAATATGACACAGGAGCTTTTATCATTGTGTCACGCTGTGGTTGTGAAGCTGTGACACTCGATAGCAAAAATACTACTCCATCCCGTCCTGTTCTTCTGGGCTTCAACACATTCTCTAGGCCTGTCAAACACTTTTTAGACTGTGCAAATCTTTGGCTCTGACAGAGTCTGTGACGTTCACTTTTTGTTTTGATATGCAACAAATGACAGGCATTAGTTGACTTTCCATCCATGTGGGTGTACATGTGCAGCAGAGTGGCTGGACGAGGTTTTTCAGTGCTTGAAGTGATAAAAAACTTGACCAAATCTTCCTGTGAAATTGCCTCTGAGCACACTTCAAGGGGAAAGTCAGGTTCTCTCCAGACACATAAGCATGAAAGCAACACGTCTCCGTCTCTACTTCCTTCTCCTCCTCCTCATCATCATCATAATCCTCTGACAGTTGATTGTTCGACTCCCACTCTAACTTAGTCATGACTTTGTTCAAAGCCAGGAAACTAACTTCAGTTTGCTGAAATGTGTTGTCTTCTGGACCTTTCATGCCTTCCTTTGCTAATTATTGTGTCATGAATGATCCCATGCTGGGAGCTCAGTGCTTCTCCTTGTTCACTTTGTCAGGTGTAAAAAAAGTACATTGTAGCTCATCAGCATCTGGTTCCAACTTTTCTTTTCCATCCCTGCTGTGTGTCCTCTTTGTTTCCTATTCCTGAACTTTCAGAGCTCTCTTTTTCGGTTGAGTCTGCGGTAATAAGTCTCAACAAAGGGTCCGCCGTTTGTCAAGTTAACCTTATTGATTCATCGTCTCCTCTCTGGTGCATCTCACACTGCTGCCTCGGAGAAAACTTTCTACACGGTATCTAACGAGAACCCCTTGGAAACAGAACTGCAGCTGCTGCTTTTTGCTGCCTCTTATTAAACAAAAAAAAAAAAAAAATCGACTGACTAAAATTCACCCTCCTGGCAAAACGAAAACCCTCCTGAAAATGAAAACTGAATAGAAAAATATATCCTGCTCTGTCTGCTTGCTGAAAAATGGTCAAGAAATGGAACAGACTCCAAGAATGGGACACTGAACAACTGAGAGATTGGGTTGACATTTCAGGTGATGTTCTTCCTCAGTCTACAGAGAGAGACACACACAGGCTGCTCTCAAAGGTGTTCCCGCTCATGTTAAAACATCTGGTTTATGAGATCATGAACAATAATTTCCAAATGCTTTTCAAAAATAACAAACATTTGTCACTGGGCAAAAGTTTAGTAATCCACTTATGTAAGTGTGCACATACGCACATATTCAGTCTTCTTCTTTATTCAATGTTTGGCCTGCACCTTTTTGCTCAGATTTGTATCTGGTCTCTTGCTTTTCTATTCCAAACCTTATAACCTCTCAATAAGTTCTTATCTGAACCTTACAGCAGACACGTGCAGCCACCACCATAACGCACTGTGTTTGCAAGGCATATCCAGAGATTCACAAATAACAGGCTACCAAAGCTTCAGTATAATGACAAAAAAAAATAAAATCATTTCTAAATATTTATCATTGCAGAAACAGAGCCATATGGTCACAGTATTTTAGTCCCAAGCAGCGGAGTCACTGTTATGTTTTCTATAATTACTGTACGTTAAGTTTAATGAAATCCCTTTGAATTTACTCCATAAAATATATTCTGAAGCCATAGTTGCTTTTTCATGCACTCAGAAACAGGTTATTGAAAACCTGTGTCTCTAATTCTTGTGATGTGCGCTCTCCGGGTTGAATGTGTGGCCTTCAAATGGCTCGGCTACACAAATGATTCAATTACTCCTCCTTTTAAATGTGCAAGCACAGATAACGTTTTGCTGCCAGAGAAGGAGGAGAGAATGAAATTAGGCTCAGCTAACTTCTCTTTGCCCTCTACACTTGTATTATGGTTTTCTATTAAAGCCTGTTATCTTTGTCGTAATGAGTTCAGTCCCTTTACAGCAGAAGCATCCTGACGTTTGCACAAAACTCATTTTTGTTTGTGTTCAGATGAACTCTGAGCATAAACTACCATGAATGTGTTAAAATAATGCGTGAGTAAAAAAAAAATTAAAAAATTACAGTTTAGCAACTTCTTTTAATTAAAAACCTTCTTGGGTAAAAAATGTCCTCCTCTACCTCTCTTTTGTTTCTATGCTTCACTTTCATTCAGAAAGGAAAGTATTTTTTGGAAAGTATTTTTGAAAGGAAAGTTAGAGTTTCAAAGCACGTGAACAGAACAAAGAAAAGCTTGATGAAGCATGAAAAGAGATATGTATATGGAAAAGTTTGAGTTTCAGCTTTAAGACCAAACCAGAAGAACTTCATAATATAAAAGGAAATTTATTTTATTTGGAGAAGGTTTTAAGGGATAATGGTGCAAATATCCCAAAAAATAAGTTATTATTTTTGGAGTTATTTGGAGTTAGCAAAAGTGAAATTGAACACTAATATTTAACATCAGTTATATTTGTGTCCATGTTTAAAAAACAAGAATATGTCATATCATATACAGTAGAGTAATGCATTATATTCATTGTACTTTTCATGTAAATACAGCCCTCCACATTTATTGGCTCCCTCTAGTAATGATGGGCAAAAATCCTTACAATAAACATCAACAGAAATCTGGACAGAAATCTAAAAATGGGTCATCTGGTCTTTGGGCTGATTGATCCAATACATATGGTCAAGTAATCAATTACAAAAGACAGATACAGTCTTCTCGGTTCTCTGAACAGGAAATCCTACAGAAAACCTGAACTAAACAGAAGAGAGAATTAGAAACAAGGACAATGCATACATGCAGTAGTACACAACAGTATAATTACTTACTAAGGAAGGATCTGCAAGCTCTTGAATTAAATTCTTATCTTACCATACAAAAAAATAATAAAATAGGTCTGTTCAAAGCATTTTGACTCTCTCTCCTAAGTGTGACACACATTGGCTGTCAGAATCAGACCTTCACCATCTTTTTGCGATCGGTTTCGACTCAGTTCTGACTTCCTTTGTGGCATCAGTAGGTATTTACATTCAGCTGCTTCGATGAGGAGCACAAGTTGATAAACAAGATCCAATTGCACAAACAGGCAGTAGAAGGGGAAGAGCTGTTGTTGCTATGGTAACTCCCAACATCGCATCTCATTCTGGATGAGGAAAACCTTGATCCAGCGGGACTTAGGGAGTGACAGGCAAACAAAGTGATAGTCGGTGCTAGTAATAAGGGGTGACTATTGTCACCTTATGCCACCACCTGCACAAGCAGCATATATATATGTATTATTTGGACTTTGAATTGTATCACAATATTTTCTGGTACTATTGTGATAACAATAAAAATGACAATCAAAAACTATTTATTATGTAGTTTTTAGATAACTCTATGGCTGGGACTGCATGGCACACATTCATAGCATCACAAAAAACCAGCACTGTAATTGAAAAATGTTCCAATTTGAAACGGGCTTCTTCAGGATGCCAGTTTTCTTAACAAATTGTTATTCATATTACATTCTCAAATGTTCTGATATTTTTTGACTTGTGGAACAAACAGGAGGACATAGTACAAGTATGATAAAACTGTCAATTTTTTTAAATACACATTATTAACTGAAATTTGCTCAGACAACAATAAATCAATAATCAATAACGAGAAGCTTTCACAATAAATGACAACGACATTAAGATAAGATTAACATCCTCACCTCGACAAGGGCACTGAATACAGATAGGAACACGTTCATTCAACATCAATACTTTCAAACTCTCCTGCTCTGCTTCTTTTTTGCCACTTCCTTCATACATTTCAAAACTGTAGATAAGTGCTGAGCTTATTAGTGATGATTTAGGGTCACTAAATGAGGCGTCTCTGGTTCTGGCTCCCAGAATAACAGGAAGCCAGTAATATAACTGCAGACGTCTGTAGAAAGATTGTTCTGTGCGATGGTTAATGACAAACAGTGTTTGAACAGTGCACAAGCTTATTCTATTCATAAATAAACATTTTGTTGTGTTGGTTTGGCATTTTGAACCGAAAAGATAAAACCATATAAGTTATAGAATGTCTAAAACTTCTCCGGAATGCTGCCACAAGTTACTGTCTGACTATAAATATACAGTTTGCAGCACATTATTTCAAGAAAAGGGATGTTTGTATGAAGATGTTTGACATGAAGAAGCTGACTAATTTTAAGGCTGAAATATGCCCTTTGGACAGACTTTAATGATAGCTGAGATTGTTTTATTTGCTCTTGTTTGATTTGTTCATAGCAAACAGCTGCTGTTTTTTATATTTTGACAGTAAACTTAATTTGCAAAATAATTAACAGCATCTGTTCTTAAGAAGCAAGCTTGGGGAACCCAGTCTGACCTCATACGCAAGCTGTAATGCTTAATGATGTAATGATTTTTCTTTTCTTAATTTATGAAATCTTCACATAGATAATTCCTTTGTGTAGTTCCCCAGGTTATCCTTTTCTAAAATCTTATCTAAAACAATAAAAAGCGAGACAGTTGCTTTTAATTAAAAGAACATATTTTGTTCTTGCAAAGAACACAATATGTTCTTTGCAAGAACAACATTTGTACAGGGCATTATTAAGGACAATAAAAACCTCTTTGTACAAATAGCAGGTCTTATCAGTAGTTTGTAAAATTTGGGATTAAACCTCTCTAACCAATAATTGTAAATGAAACCAGTACAGCGTGGAACCTGCCTTGTTCTTGTACAATGATAAAGTCAACGGTGAGAAAGAAAGCCTGTTATTTTAGAAAGTTTCGTTTCTAAATTAACTCATATATATTTTTTTTTTCTTTACATAAAACACACTGCAGGACATATTAGATAGTAGAGAAAATTACAAGCGAATAAAGCCTGAGATTTTTCTTTTTGTTCTTTTCGCTGCTGGGGTACTAAAATTAATTTAACACCCATGGCCTTTATGGTCCACATTAAACAGTATTTACTGTGATCAATGCTACACTCTGCAGACACCATAATTCAAAAGATCAATCTTGGGTCTGTGCATTCTTATTCTCACTATAACTAAATATTTATCACACTTAAGGTGTGAGAACTATTTTGAAAGCCTAATGGCTCAAACAGCACAAATTACAACCTACTTCTTTCCCCTCCTGACATTTGCAAAAATATTAATCACATCTTGGCATTTGGAAATGTGAATCCCAGCTTTCACTGGGTAAACGCTACTCTCTTTTGGCTCAGGCATAACTGAAGACATCTAGGTGTCCAAACGTCACATGCAAATCCTGGTTAAAAGAAAAGCTTTCTGATCACCACTTTCACTGCCACTGGAATGGGTTACTACTGAGTTCAAATACACTTCAAAATGTTTTGGATTCTTTCACATCCGGTCATGTGTAGCTTTTCACTTTTTCTTTCTGTTAAGTAAGTGTAAATGACAAAAGCCCTCTTGGTTAGCTAATTGCCCTGGTCCGTAATCCCGTAATCTTGTGAGGGAGGGGAAACATGTTTTCCTTGTGAAAACCTAAGCCTCTTTGGGGCTTTCTTCAGCAGATTATTGACACACTTTAAGGCATACAAAAACAGAAAACTTTCCAGTTTTAAAACCATAACTTTTCAAAGCCTTAATATATCTAAATAACATTAAATAATTGTCACTGACAGATCTCAACTTAATCTCGGATATTTCATGAATAAAAAAACATCTTACATTTTTTACCTCTCCATGTCTTTGCTGTTTTTTTAAATAAAAATATGTATGTTTTTACAGTGGGCCTCCATTTGGGTTGAGCGACCAGCACAGCTGCCGGTAAACAGCTAAAATCCAGAGACCCCTGAAACCCTGTCTATACACATTTACAACGGCCTCCTTTAACAGTTCAGATCCCAAATATATCTCACTATGCATTGAGAAGCACATTTGAAACCATCATTGCACCACAGCAGATGTCAGTAGCTACAGTCTTCTTTATCTTCGCTCTGGCCAATGAGAGCAAAGAAAGAAACGGCACTCCTGGATTTGCTGCTTTGCAAAAGCTAGCAAATAGAACCTCAAGAAACATTCATCTTTTGGCATTACATTCATTCATGTTGTTTTATGCAGAAAGTTAGCTGAATGTGTGCTTTAGAGTTAACATGGATTGTATAGAAGTTGTTTCTCACTATGTTTGCTTTTCACAAGGTGTAGGTAAATTTTTCTAATCCAAGGAGAAAGGATTGGTTGTCTTATGTTTTAAAGTAACACGTGAAAAGGAAAACAAAATGTCCCTAGTCTGTGTAAAACATCGCCAAAGAAAAGTTGCCTTCACTTTGTTCTGTTCTTTTCTCTGTATTTTACTGTGACAATATACTTTAGGGGATAATTTGAGTTTTTTTGTTTTGTTTTAGGGACAGAGTAAAAGTTTCATGATTTATTTTCTCCTTATTAATACAAATATTCATAGTAGCATATAAAGTTTTTGCATGTGTGTATTTTACAGTTTATGGATAAATTATTCATTGGATCACAATTATGAAAATGTCTGCTAAGTTACAAATTTAAATAAACACATGAGCACATCTGTATATGACAAATGGCTCCAAAATAAGTCCACAGTTAGTAACTTAAGAGGATTAGCTGTTGAGTATGCAAATAAACCTCTCAATAATAATCCAGCGGTGAAATAGCCAACTGTTATGAATCACTAGATTAAAAGATTGAGCCTGAAAGGAAAATCTAATGAGTTTGTCACGAAGTAGAAGCAGAAAAGTTTGGCTTTACACTAAAGTTAAAATCTGGCATTTAGAGGGATTAGGTTTTGGAAAAATCATTTTGAAAACCAAACGCGATTAATAAAATCTAGAAACTGACATGGCTACTGAGCAGCTGTGTGTTTCTAAGGTATTTAAGGTTTCTGACTTTAAATACCTTTTCTGGTTTTTTCCAAAACTCCTCAGTTTTGGAAACTCTGAGGAGTTTCTCTCTTTTATTGAGAGTGTTCCAGCTCTCTCTTATTGAGAGTGATCCTCACTCTCAAAAAAAGAGCCACCTTCATCGTTGGTGTGTGTCTTTCTGAAAGACTGTCAGTGTGTTTTGCCTTTATTCTCCTATCTCGGTATCCTGTATCTATCCTTGATGTCAATCTCTAAGATATGGTACCGTGGGTGAATAATGCTCCATCGCATTCCTAGACATCTGATATTTCAACTTTCATCACAACTATGAGATATTATGCAAATTACACATATGAACTACTAACACACAGCCGACAGAAATGTCACACAGAGGCAATGCGCCAATAAAACAGTTATCTAATTAGACACTTTAGATAGATGCTTTGTCTGAGCTGATTAAATTAATCTCCTTCATGTGATAAAAATGTCATGGCTCCAACTGACAGCAACTTGATCCACTTTCTGACTTGACTAAATAAACTAATTACGTGAAACCTTCAGGGCAATCAGAAGGTTTTACTTGGTAAGAAAACAAATCCCAGTATTTGTTCAATTTCTAATTTTAGTGTTATGAACTTTCACACTTATTATGCCAACTGCGGCTTTGAACATCTGAGCTGGAGCTCTCGGGTGTTCTGCAATTTGTCTAATGGATTCACCTTGACCCTGATTTGCTGAAATGTCCAGTCTTGGGTCAGCTGTCATGCAGGTTTTCCAATAGTGAATGGTAGCTTTAATGATGCATTTTAAAAAGCGAATTTTACAAGCGACTGATTGTAATGCATAAGGCCTTACAATCAGTCCCAGACTGACACACTAAAACAATTGCTTTTGTAAAATCAGAAAAATTCTATTAAGTCTAATAGAAATCAAAATCCTGTATTTTTAAGGGATAGACACATCCTATAGAAACACTGTTTTCATTTGGCACACCTAGCCGATGGCTGCATTTGTGTAAGTCTTTCAAAGCAGGGTAGTTTACTTAATCTTAAAATTCATCCTTGCAATTTTTTAGCTTTTACAGTCCTCCTCAAAATATTGACACAAGCGTTTATATGTTGGTTGTGCATTAATATATGTCATTGTGTATTCAACAGATTTTCAAAGACCATATAAAATAGTCCCCTAAAGAGATGCTGTCTTAATCTATTGGATGCTTGTGGTCACATCAGCGATGCCACTACCGACGCTCAACACTCATAATTATCCATTCAGGGGTCGTCGTGCTTCATATTTTTTCTCTGACCTGATGGTGCAGCTAGACACACATCAGTGGCTTTAGACTCTGCAAAGCTGATAAGCATGCAGTGGTGATCCAACTAATCAGGCCAATGTTACCTGGACATTTCACCCTTGCTCACAAAATACTGTCATGCAGTCTTGAATTGGGGTGAGTGTATTTGGTTTCAACTGTGTCACTGTTTAACTGCAAGAGGTTGAAAGTGTTGTATTATTTTAGACAACATACAACATATTGTATGGTGGGATAATGAGCATACAGTGCCCAGGTGGTGTCTTGTTAAATGTCTCTTTGTAAGTTGGACCTTGATTAATGTTTGGCATGACTCATTTTGGTTACTTGAATTCTCATGGTGGAATTAGTGGAGATCATTTAAATTTGTTGGCTTCCTGATACAGACTTGGCTTTTAGGCATAATCCAAAGCGTTCAAATGAGTAGAGGTTAGGGTCAATCCAGAGGCATAATGTTAGCCTTTTTAATCCAGCCCAAAATCAGCTGGGATGTACATTTGTAATCATATTTAAGCAATCAGTTGAGTCTAATTTATTTTTGCTTAGTTGTTGATTTGAGGAAAATTTGAACAATTTTGACTTAGTCCACCTTCTCCATTATTCCACTCACTTCATTTTCTGTACCACTTTCAGTGGAAGCAAAACCTTCCCAGAGCCTGATGCTGCCAACACGATGCTTGACATTTGGCTCAGAATCCACTTTGACTCATCTCAACATTCCACTTGTTGTTGTAGCCAAACAACTCAGCTCTCGCCTTCCCTATTTATCCAGAAGCTATTTTTCATGTACATGTGGACAGCTGCAAATGTTAGTGGAGGTTCAAGGTGTTGATTTTTGTTGAGGTCAATTTTTTATATCACCCCATATCACCCCACAATGCACCCCATTGGGAGTGCATTGTGGAGAGTAACCCTGGTGTTCCAACATCTTCCAGTTAATGATAAGCTAAACTCCTTGAAGATTTTTCTCTCAAATGTATCTCATGATGAAGGAAACGTAGTTCCTCTATAGTGATGGTCATGTTGGAAGCCCTTTACAATTTTATTTTGCTTGAGGGAGACTGTTTGGACCAGATTAGGGAGACTTTACAACACAGTTGTATGTTCTAACAGAACATGTATTCCAAACAAACATTAAAATTGATTCTAAAACAAATAAAGCAGACTGACTTTAACGGCCTTGACCTAGACCCAATTTGACATTTATAAACTATACCATTGTTTTAAGTAAGCTCTATAAAACTGACAAAAGAGTGGTCAAAAACCCAACGAGAACGACACCAAGACCTTACCAATGGGCACAGAAATTATATGGTTTCTCTGCAACTTGCCATGAGACATTTAACTAGACATTAGTGATATATTTAAGCCTTTATGTATAATATTGAACATGGGTGGGTTGGAGGAAATTCTATTCTCTGCCTCCTTATATTATGTTACAATCCATTCAAGAAGTTTGCTGTTAGTCAATTCTTGCCTGAAAAATTATATGGTCAATGCATTTAAACTTCTGGCCTTCAGTACTGCTGTATATGTCTTACTGAATCACTTTAATGATTCAGTAAGACATTTTAAATGACCCCACACTAAAAGGCTAAAGGCACTTTAACTTGGTTTTCACATAAATTAAAGTTAAGGTCTGATGAGATGGACAAAGGATAATAATAATTGGAAATAAATGTTCATGTTTTGTATTGATATAAGCAGGATTTATGTATTCAAGTCAAAATAAAGTTGGTTGTTGCACTGCTTTGCAAAAAATTTAAAGTTTTAAGAAGACCATTTAACAATGGTGCTTACAGCTATCTTTGAATGTGCTATGAATATCATAAAAAAGTTTGAAGATACACTATCAATCCAACAGCAACACGATGGCTGTTTGTGTTTATCATCTTCTTTATTGCCTACAGTGGCGTTGACCTTTTCTTTTTTAAGGTGGACTGCTCATCCTGATGACTGACAGCTACTGAGGTGTGAACTTGACCGGTGTTGCTTCTCCTGTCACGCAAAAATTTAATACACCTGCACCGCTCAGTCGAAAGGTGCTATCACTGTTTCTTCATGGTTGAAAATGAAACAAAAAACATGCTTAGTGGTGATGGAAAGATTAAGAAAATCCTTGTTTATAAACCTTAGCTAAAAGCTGTAGGTCTCTGTTTAGCTAAACTCATTGTAGCTTCTTAATTGAACTCAGATTAAAGGTAACTGAAGATTCATTAGGTGTTATTACAGAGCTGCTAAATGGCTTGCTGCAACTCACACTCCTCCTCTCTGAGGGAGAATGCTTCAGCAAAACAACAACACAACTCAGATTATGGATATCAGTTTTATTTTGTTTTTCCCCCCTTGTGAGCTCCACTTGATGTCTAATACAGAGATTTCCTTTGGGAGGCCTTTGTGTTACTATAGTTTGCTGATGAATGCTGTACAACAACTGGAAATGTGCCGTGAACATAAAAGCATGTCAGATCCAATGCAGGGCTGCTTGCAGGCACGTTGGGGCTGAAGGGGGATACGCTGTTAGAGGAGTGTGTCTTCTGCTGAGTCTATTTATCCTAATGGGTTAAAGCCTCAGGGAGGAGATTTACAGGGCTTCCCTGCAGCAGATACAGCTGTGGGGAAGATATGACAATGTGGTGAGAAATTGGGCATTTTGAGGACAATAAACAAGGAGGTTAACACCAGGTCAGCAGGCTTGAGGGACACTGATGAGGGGAACTATATGATTGTATTATCCTAATTGGTTATTCATTACAGTAAACTAATGAAAAATTGGTTAACTGATATTTGAGTGATATTGGGATTTAATTGGATACTAGGTGATGCTGGGTCTGTGGATCAACAAATTACAAACGTGGGCATCGATGCAAAACAAATTGGCTATCCACGAGGCTATCCAGAGGCTAGGGCAGTGTCAAGTTCAAACTTGAGTACTTCAAGCATATATTTATGTTTATTCAGTTAGGAGAAAGTCTGGAGAAGTTTTGCTATTGAACAGTGACTTGTTGACCTAAACCAGCACTAAGTTCACAAGATGTATCTTCTTAATGAGACCAGTTTCTCTGCTCTTTACCACAAAGATGAATTTGTTTGCTCTGAAATGCAAAGAATTTCTGAGCTCATAGTAATTCTGCAGCATGAATATACTGTAGTGCTACCACTAGCTATTGTAATTATGGTAACATTAGCAGCTGTAGCAATGCTAGGAATAATAATGACTGTGACAATGATGAATTTATCATTTGGAGCAATGCTTACACTGCCATGTTTGGCAAAGCTACAATGAACATAAGCAACTTCTTAACTACAATGAGTAGCTTCTTAACAATGAAGCTTCAATGAACAGCTTCTTAACATTGACAGATGGAGCAATGCTAAGGTTACACACTGTGGAAAGGCTAACATCGACATGCTGACAAGGTTAACACAAAATAAAATATTATGTGTTACCTTTGATTATGCTTCCATAAAGATTTAACCCTGTGGAAGCTATTTCAAGGAGAATTCCCTATGTTGTCAGTTTGTTTTGCATCTAGTTATCAAGCAACCAGTCATTTGCAAACTTCAGGAAATTGCACACCTCCATTGAGTTATTAAAAGAGTCAACATGGGACACAAGGAGGACTAGACTGATAAAAGACTGATGAAATTTAGGACGTAGCTTCCTGTTGTTCTCGCCTTAATAGAGACAAGGCTACATTCCCGGGAAATAGAGAGATGAAAAGAACATGATAACCTGAAATAAAGTGTGTATGAACGATTACGTTTTACACATCACACGCCTCCTGGGGGAATAAGATGGCCATTTGTACCGTATTGATCTTTGAGTCTCCACTTCCTCTTCCCATATACAAGGACATTTAAACCCAGAAGAATGCATCTAACTTTTTAAAGCTCAACTGATGGCATTCTTTGGTAAACGTGATAAAGCTTGAAACCACATTAAATATGTTATACTGCTAATTTCTGCTTAACAATTGTAATTTGACATGCTATTACACATTTTATGACATAATTTTTTCATAGGTGGACAAAAAATTGTTTGCCACCTGTAAAAATGTTATTGTCACTGTCATAATACATCTCATGGTAACGACCATAACCCCTTTTTTACTGGTCTTGTGATCTTGGAAGATCTTGCATGTATTTGAGGATGCAATGAGTATTTGTAGCTCATTCTAATATTCCACCACCAGACCACTGGTGTCTCAACCTCTCCTTCAGGGATTCAAACACTGTTTAAAAACCCCCTCAAACATGCCAAGCTCCATCTGCACATCTGTCTTCTCCTCTTTATTATCCCATTGCCAACTTTATGACCCAAAATAAAGTCCATCAGTGTGTCCATCTGCAGCAGATAAACCTCTGGTTGCCATTTCTGATTGCTTCCTACCGACCCCATTATATTGCTGTGTGAGGAGTTCGGAGGCCATTTGAAAACCTCATACTTTTTGTTATCTAGTGCATTTATTTGCGCTATAAAAAGAGTAGAATAGCATATACAAATATGCCAAACTAGGCATGCCGTAAAAAGTCTTAGGTTAGAAAAGATGAGTCACGATTTCCATATTCCTCTGCTGCATATCCAAGTTGTGAACTTGGAAAAGTCTTACAAATTTAAGGTGACACCTTTTTACTAACACTTTTCACAGAATTAAAAGATAATCTTCTCCTGTTTTACTTCTTAACACTTCTAGTTTCCAACAGACTAGTATAGTAAACACAGTTTTGCGCTCTGGACTGACAAATCAGTTGTGTCCATTGTGTCTTCTGTTTGTCCAAGAATGAAGCATTTTATTAGACAAGTAAATAACCTGTGCGTCTAAGAATTTGATTTGATTTTAATTGTAAATACTTACCTACATTAGTATATAAACCCTAGCCATATATCTAAAAATCTAAAATGGGCCATAAACAGTTGAACTGGTCTTTTCTGACAGAGTTTTATAATAAGAAATGGGCCTTGAACTTAAGTCTGTACTGCTTCGATTTTGTACTGTAAACCTAGACATTATGAGGATGATGGCTTTGTGAGAATACTCTTGTCCCATTGTGCCAAGGATATAAGTAATCTTCAAAAATCAATATGATTATGGTGATGAAAACACTTTGCGCCTGGGGCAAAAAGAAGTGATCAGTAAAAAAAAAAAAAAACAAGTTTCTCTTGTTTATTTTTTTTACACCAGTGTGAAACAAACACTATGGCAGAAGGTCAATAGGAAATTCATGATACTTTAAATTGTGTTCCAGAAGCAAATGTAACACAAAAGTCCCATGGATCACATACGGCTGGGAAAACATGCCCCTAGGATGGAAAACATATTAACTCGGATAAGAGTTCACAAACAAAGAATGATAGCCCACTTCATACTGCACACTTTCCTGGGTGTGTGAGTCAGACAGAGCCTGTTAAAAACAGGCTTTGTCTCGCTGATGACAGCTATACTGTTTACTGCCGGGCAAAAACCGATTACTAAAAAGTTAATGTCATGTTCGTGTCTAAATGGCGTGGTTTAATAACGTGGAACCATGTCTGCAAGAGAAGAAGCTGCACAGGGTTGCCCTTTATTTCTCACTTTACCTTCATCTTTTCTTGCGCAGTGGGATTGAACAGTGGATTGAGTTCTGTGCTGCTGACCTTTATCTGAAAGTTCCTAAATCTTTTTGGTGCTTTCTTAGTCTTTTGAACAACGCTCAATACTGGGTTTAGCGACTGGAATCGACTGGGGGCAACTGGTGTAACCAGTGGTTCCTGTACCAGTAGCCTAAACTATCAGCTGTTAATCAAAATGTGAAAGAATGTGATGAAAACTGAAATTTACAAAGAAATAATTATTTTTATATGATTCACAAATGAATGCTTCATGTGTGAATTATCCGCATGCATAACTAATGATGAACAAAACCTAACTGCACAGCTGGTAGCACGTCCTGCTCCTCCCATCTGTCATAGATTCAAAGCAGCTCTGGAGCTGTTGCACATTCATGGGAATCCATTCCTAAAGAAAACACACATTTTTGGACACAGTTTATAAGCTTTTACTCTGGTCTCTGAACCCTCCCTGACTTTTTTATTTATTTTTTTCCTGAAAACTGTTAATTAATACAATAAATACATTAGGCGAATGGTGAGAATATGCCTGTGTTCAAATTTGCTCGACTGTCAATGAAAATATCATCATCTACTTTTTAATAATACGTTTTCTGTTTTGTCATCCTTGAAGATTTCAGATCATCAAATGCATTTTTAATACTGGACACAAATAGCCTGACTTTAAAAATAGTCTTCAAATGATGGTTTCATTTCTTTAGGGAAAGAAGCTATCTAAAG
The DNA here is from genome assembly GCA_903067075.1 of Micropoecilia bifurca. Taxonomy (NCBI): domain Eukaryota; kingdom Metazoa; phylum Chordata; class Actinopteri; order Cyprinodontiformes; family Poeciliidae; genus Micropoecilia; species Micropoecilia bifurca. Next base: position 65,364 of record CAEGAF010016013.1, read on the forward strand.
CTTTATGGGGAAAATAGCAATGACAGGGTTTTTTTTAAGTTTCACTCGGGAGACAGGTTATATTACTGTCTGACCTATAGATTCAAGAACCCACCTGAACAAAACTTGTATGAGAACATGAAGTAAGCCAGAAGAACTAAATAAAGACACATCGCATCACCATCTGAAATTTAAAAAGCGATAAGAACCAAAGTTATTGAAATCTATGAGTTTGATTACAAAGATGTTTCTACGTCTTATGGACTTTTCTAAACCACAGTGAGAAGCACAGGAAAAAATATTCCAGGGGTGCTGTGCTGTAACTTGTACTAAATTCTGCCTTCCGGCTGAAAAATCCTGAAGGTCATTATTCTGTTGGAGGTTTTTAGAGTGGCCAAGCCAAAGTCCAAACTTGAAAGCAATCCAGATGCCATGGCAGGCTAGAAAATCCTCCAATGTTGCCAAAATCAAAATTATGCAAGGAAGAGTAGCTCAAAATTCCTCCACAAAAGACTCATTGTAAGTTACTTCAAATGCTTGGAGATGGTTTGGAATAACTAGTCAAGTTTAGAGGATAATTACCTTTTACAGACCATCTTGGTTTGAATAGATTTTAGACTATCATCGTTTTTTACTTAAACTTGTTTGATGATCTGAAACATGCAAGCAAATGTAACAAAAAAGTAACAACTCAAAAGGTATTTTAAAAAAATTATAATTATTTGGTGTTCGATACCTCATAGACTTTCCAACCTTAAGCTTATGAATCAACATTTTACACAATTCAAAAACTAACATTTCCTCCACTTGCTGAATGATTCATTTCAGACCATTCATTAAAGGCTGTTGTGAAAAAGGCTGCTGTCTCAGACAGATTTATGTGTTTCAGGAAAGATGACACAAATGACAAAGATACAAGAGGGAAAATTGCCTCAGCTGGGTAAAAATAAGAGGAGAGTGTCACCAGCAGCCAGCTAAAGTGTCTTCAAAGTGCTCACCAAAACAATAAAAAGAGGATTGATCTTTGTCATCTTTGTGTGAATCTCCACCTTCTAAACCCAAACAATGTCTTAAATCTAAAGTCACAAAGCAGCTTCATGTCACATCTGCCTGGTTCTGGCTTTGAAAAACCTGGTGGCCTCTTCATCATTAGTCTGTGGTGACTGCTCCGAGAACATCAAAAGTTCCTCTTGTATATTTTTACAGATTTATTACGAATGTTTAAAATGCTGCCTGGCTGTCAGATGTTGGGGTAAAAACGTACAGAGGGGTGAAACAATCTGGAAAAGATGAAGCCGTTCTAGAAAACTGCTGGTTCTGACCACAGCATTGATGGGTCAGGACAGAAAAAAAAGTGCAGCAAGAATACTGATGATCAGTCACGTAGATTGTGTGCATTTTGGCAAAAAAATAAAAATAAAAAAATGCACCGAGTTATATTAACAACCTACATATGTCCTGGAACAGTCATGCATCTTAGGAAGAACACTGTTTTAATGCCTGCTGCATTAGTCTCAACAAGGAAGCACTGCTCATTAAGTATTTTTATGTCCTCTGGGGTTCAGACTCGGGCTGGAAGCGGCGATGTGTTGTTAAATCTGACTCAGCTTTAATCAGTGTTCATGTTCAGGTCTGCCTGCGACACTAGTGCTCTCACTGAAGGGCTCGACGCTTCATTCAGGGTCCTCCAACAGCCTCTGTCATCTCCGCTCACCGACGCTGCTCTGCAGACAGCGTGAGATTTTTATGCATAGTCACTTCGCATGATCATCCGGCCCATTGTGACGGTGTCTATGGTGCTGAAATGACATCGTCGTTATTGTCTCCGGAGCACAGAGGTGACATGGCCTTGTTCCCACCTGGCCGCATCAAACGGGACCTTTAAGAGGTGACCGCTGAAGCAGAGATGATTATTCTCATTTTCTCTACCAATTCTGACGCAGTGATAACTCGTGGTTTCCCTTTCATGCATACATGGTCTCTCATCTGGAAAAAAAAGAAATTACAGAAGCTTGACAAAAAATCAAACAAAAACACATTATAAGCCCTTGTTAGGCTGCTTACACAAGTATGTAGCAGAATGATTCTGTGCATGAATGTAGAATCTGGATGATTTGCTTGTTAAGCTGGATGAAATGTGAAACTAAGGTTAAAGGTCATACAGGAAAAAAAAACAGTTCAAAACATGTCCAACAACAGATTCATTTACATTTATGAGAAGAAATGATCAGACACCAGAGGATAAAAGGTAAAAAGATTTGACAGGTTTCCGATTTGAAGGTTTCTCTCCGGACACTCCGGCTTCCTGCCACAGTCTGAAATCTCCACCGAAATGATGAGGTGGACCCATGGAGGCGGGTCCGGTGGGTGGCGCCAGTTCAGGGGGCCCAGTCCCCCAGCAGGAGGCTCCTGGCGGCGTTCAGTTAGTCACCTGCCGAGATCGACTCAAAACCTTCCACGATCGACGTATTGCAGCCCTGGTCTAGCAAAGCATGAAGAGTTCAGGCACAATAGGAAAGTTATTTATTAACTGATTAAGTTGTGTTTTAGATTGTTCTTGAAAAACTAATCAGTCATAGCTGCACAGTGAATCCACTGACTTTTTACAGTCAGCAGTCTGGTCCAACGCAGTGGGCAAAGTCTCCCACCGATACCTTCTGTTATTTTTTGTTTTCCTATAACATAGAAAATAAAATTAGACATTTTGGTAAGAGCACGAGTTTCGCAGGCAGACCTGAGCATGAACTCTGATTAAAGCTGACTCAGGTTTAATAATACATCACTTCCAGCCTGAGTCTGAACAGCTCGTAAATCATTATTTCCTCCTACTTCAAACTTGTGAACTCGTACCAGTCGTTTGTCTCTGCCATGATCGCTGTGTTTACTGTACTGTTGTGAACCACACATATGAGAAAACAGCACAACCCACACTGCAGCATGCAGGTGGGGTTTCATATGAGGTCTTTTTCATTTCATTCGCAGGTTTCTGTTGTGGCGACTGTGGCACAATGGATAGAGTTGTTATCTTGCAATCAGAAGGTTGTAGGTATCATAGCAGCTTCCTCCTGTCACATGTCAATGTGCCCCTGGGCAAGGCACTTAACCTGAAGCTGCCGACCAATACGTAAAAATGTTTGTGGGTTTGTGAGTACAAAGGCGCTTTGGATGGTCAAAATGACCGGGGAAGCACAATATAAGCTCAACCCATTTACTGTTTGTTGATCTTGAAGGATATACAGAAAACAAATGTCCAGAAACTACATGACAAAAGGTCTGCAGTTTGACTTCTGCCCAACTTAAGAAGCAAAAGAAGCTTCTGTCGTATAAAACTCGGCACTAGCTTCACTATGAAATCTACATAGAGAGATTGCAAAACCCTGGGAGTTAATAATAAAAAGTGTTTTAAAAAAAAAAGGTCTGGCTGCTTTAAAGCAGATAAAGTCCATACAAAACAATCATCATATTCCCTTTTAAGTTTCAGAATGTTTGCATAACTGCTTCATATTTTTAGCTTCAGTTATTAATGAGAACTTGTTGCCTTTGCTTTTCATCAGCTGGCAGAAGTCAGCAGTGCCTCTCACGTGCCCATGACGGAATCCAAGATCTCCATTAAAATGAGGAGAAGGCTCTAGTTTCTTACACCACTGCGCCCCATTGCCTCCGCCTCTTCCCTCATCACTGGCAAAAGGTTTGTGTGAATACATCCATATAATTGGATTCCTGGCCTGCCGGGAGTGACAAGTGGAAGGAGCTGTTTGAACCAGGAAAGAGGGATGATGTGCAATTTTGGGACTTGACGGGAAAACCTTCTCTGTCATTATCAAGTGGCTACTTCCTAAAATCCTAACCACTGGTGTGTTTCAGACATTCACTTAGTGAGATCATATCAAAAAAAATCACTTAAAGGCTTCAAAAATGTAAAACCACTTTTTTTCCCCCCCAGATGCTTTCAGCTTTTCATCTACTTTTATCATAATTTGGTCCTACTGGTTATTCAATTTCTGTGTTTACCTCTAGAAAGCTGCAGCTGACTGGAAACCAGGCCAGACCATTACGATAGAACAAAATTATCATCCAAGACTGGATAATTTCCTCGAGCAATACTTTTCTACGCAGGTCAGTCAGCTTTACGCCACATTATCCTTCCTCAAGCATTCTCAAATTTAAACATGTGAGGTCTCTACAGTCTGTTAGCATGCAGTAAAATGGTTTTTAAAACAGTTTGAATTCTTGTTTAAAGACTAATTTAGCTGAAGGATATGAAATTGTTTTCTCATTGGGAATAGAATGCTCTGCACTGGTTTAGCTGGATATTTTTTTGTTATTAATGGATCTTCAACATCCATCGGAGCGTTATGTTTAATGTATTTCATCCACTTGTGTTTCTTTCACAAATGGATGCTAGTCTCCGGGTGTGTAATCAACATGAAAATTCAGTTTTAACATTCAATTAGGAAATAAAAGGATTACGTGTTTTCATTAGATTTTTGCTTGTAGTAACAATCCTGTTCTCAATAGTAAAGTGCTTTGAAGCTGTGGTCATTTTTCCTCTTAAATGTCATAGTAATGATCTAAAATCAATATCATTAAAAGCGAAATTCTTCTTCACTGTATTGTAAGAAGATACAAGATTCATTATTTTAGTCAGAAAATATCTCCAACCAGATAAACCCCTAGCAAGATAAAAACATCCCATGATTTTGGTGAATTGTTCCATGTCTTCTAGTCAGATCATTATGCTTAAAATATTTCACAGATATAAAGTTTTTCACTCCTCGTCTATTCTCTCCTCGTTTCACAGAGGAAGCAACAAGCATGAAATTGTAACATTTCTGAGAGAAAATAACCTAAGTTGACAGTTATGTAAAGCATGAGAAAAGAAGAGATCTTTTGTGAACTTGCAATGAGTAAAAAAATTAACACATTTTTAAAAAAGTACCTTGCTACTAAACTATGATATCCCCAAATTTTACTATCTATTTCTAAGACAGAGATTAGGTAAGCTTCATCCACCCATTTTCTTTACACCCTTGTCCCTTAGCGGGGTCGGGAATGTTGCTGGTGCCCATCTCCAGCTGATGTTCCGGGTGAGAGGTGGGGTCACCCTGGACAGGTCACCAGTCTGTCGCAGGGCAACAAAGAGACACACAGGACAAACAACCATGGACACACACACACCTAGGGACAATTTAGACAGATCAATTAACCCAACATGTTTTTGGACTGTGGGAGGAAACCGGAGTACCTGGAAAAAACCCACACATGCACAGGGAGAACATGCAAACTCCATGCAGAAAGACCAGGGCCAGGAATTAAACCCAGAAGCTTCTTGCTGTAAGGCAACAGCTCTACCAACTGCGCCACTGTGCAGCCGTATGTAAGCTTCAGTGTAATAAAAAATAGCTTTTAATAATAATAATGCCCATTTATCCCTCACTCAGCTCTTTTGACTGGATAGTTTGGGGGATCTGCTACTTGCTTACCCTGGGATACAGACGTTTGATGCTCTGGTAATAAAAAGCAAAGGGATACTGGAAACACAGCACCAGCGCACTGTTGTCAGCAAGTAAGAGAATGAGGGATGGTGTCTTCTTTACTGGATAGATAAGGTGCTAATGGTGGTTCACCATTTCCTGTCTCAGGAGAACAGTCCAAGGTCAGAGGTATCCTGTCTACAACGCCTGAAGCATTTATCCAAAACTACAACCAGATTGTTTATTAAAGTCTTCATTACCCAGAAAAATGAATTAAACAAATTATTTGTTTAATCCTAATTTAAGCAGCTTTATGGTTTCTGTTGTCTTTGTGTTTCTTGTTATCTCTAGCAGACTCCAACACATCAGACACACAAGTTTTGATGCAAACAGACCTTTTTGGGATTTACAGACACAGCGATGCTCTAGGCTTCTGAGAGATTTTGCATTTTGCAACCTCCTTTTACCCTGGGATCTGCCACTTTCACAGTATTCAGCATGATATGTGAGAGTGGGATAAAGCAGCGAAAGTGTTCAGCAAAGTCATAAAAGTGTTTTATGAGGACATCATAATCAGAACAGACAGCACAAACAAATTCTCAGCCAGATTTTAAAGCAGTTACATGCTCACACTGACAGTGGCATATTTTATTTTATTTTTTTTACCACATAACGACAAACAATAGATCAAATGAGTCTGTTTGTGGTGACAAATCCACTGAGGATTGTTGTTTTCCCCAGCTCTCCAGATCATTTCTATATCCTTCAGTTCACTGATTTGGTTTAACAGCAAACAACTTGAGTTTTCCTTTTCTGTGGCTGAAGCCTCGTCTTTGTTTAATGGGATCGTCTTGTGTTTACACTCCACAGTTTAGCATGGTGGCAGTAATGCAGCGTCAGCGGTGTCAACAGTGGTAAAAGAAGCATTGTTGAGAAAAACAGAACTTGTCAGAGGTTGTTTTTCTTATAAAGTAGTTGAATTCCCACGAGCTTTGAAACTGCAAGCAGGAGGGAATCCGTCTTTGTCAGCTTGAGGCTGTTTTGTGGCTGAAATAACCATTAAATAACTAGTCCTGCTTGTTTTATCTGATTCACTCATGATGAAGTTGGATATCGGCTCACGACAAAAGACAGAGTGCCACCGTGAAAGAGGATCTGGAAAATTCATTGACTTGGCAGATAATCCAACATCCCACAGTTCACACAGCAGAAATCATTCAAAAAATAAAATAAAATCTTCCCACTTTATGACTTATTGCTCAACTCCTAGCATTGCACAAAAGTGTTCATAAGCCCTCAAATGTATTCATTTTGTCAAATCTTTTGTCAACTTCCATGCATTTTTCTAATATTTTTTGTGATCCACTAACATAAGTAGCCAAGTCATTAAGTCAATGTTTTGTAAAACAACCTTTCTCTGCAGTTGCAGCAGAAGGTTTTCTAGGTTATTTGTCAATCTGGTTAGCAAATTCAGAAACTTAATATTTTCCCAATTTTCCTTTGTAAAGCAAAGAAAAACACACAAATTCTCATAGAGGATGAGAATCAGTGTGTAGCCAGTTTCAAATCTTACTACAGATTTACAACTGGATTTAGAGCTACACTTTGACTGGGCCATTTTAAACAAGATTGATCTAAACCACTGTGGAACCAGATGCCACCTTTTCCCATTATTTGCCGGGTTCCCTACAAGATTTCCAAACAGAACCTCTCGTAGCATCTTTCTTTGTTTTGACTCTTCCATCAAGGCCATGATTACCAACACATTCGTGCACCTGAGCTGTGGATCTCTGCTGCTCCTCCAGAGAAACAGAGATCTTTGCACTAGAGCCATGGCTGAGATCTTTGCACAACTATGAACATCTTTGCACTAGTATGATTAGGGTTGACCTTTTAGTTTTGATTGACAGACAGAACCTTTCCATGTCTGTGTGAAGGATTATAAACAGTGCTTTGACAGATCTCCAATACTCAAGATGCTGTGTTAGAATCTAACTCTGCTTCAGTTATCAGGGTTCTTCACACTGGAAGATGGCAATGCTGTGACATCAGAAGTAGACCTTTGCAAAAATGTTCTCTTAAGGGACTAGTTTTTAAATTCAAATTAAATGACAGTGTAAAAGAATTAAATTATCATCAATCTTAGGGAAGAACTGCATTTTTCTCAGTTGAATACCAGGTAGTTTAAGTTTCTAAAGCAACTCCCTCCTTCACAATTTCTGCATTATGTCTTCTATTGCTACCTTAATTCAGAGCGTTACTATTCTACATCCATCTCAGAGTACAAAAGCGGACTCCTTCATGAACACACAAGGCTCAGTCTGTGGCTCTGAAGCTTTTTCTTCCTGATTGATGTCACAGAGTGAATTTTGCCTTTATTCACTGCGGTAGAATATCAGCAGCCCTTATCAGTGGAAGTCCTCACCGCCTCCTCACACACAGGACACTAATCTGCCTTTTCTGGTAAGAAAGTGATCTTAAAAAAAGACAAGTTAAAAGGGTTAAAACAATGAATCAGACGTGCAGAAAAAAACTGACAAGCCCACTTTACCAGAGAATAATTTCACAGAGAAAACAGGACTGCTGTCTGAGCACTTCGGTCTTGTTTCACTAATGGAGAGATGAGTGCAGAAGATAAAGCAACTAATACAAAGGATTTGTATTACACTAAAAGTAGATTGGCCCGTGGGATCCCATCCACAGTCCTACAAGGAAAAGGTCAGACTGGTGCACCTGTTCTCGTTACCGTCTCCAAGGTTTTCCATGAACACGTGTTATTTATTCAACAGGACTTAATTAACGATGCCCGGCTCAGTGTACCGTGTTAGAAGTGATTTCTCGAAGGAGGTGGCAGGGTAATTCACATTAATTCATCGTGTGGTAAATAATCCTCAGGTGTAGGGTGCTATTTTGTGTCAGAAATAAGAGCCATCTGCTACATTTTACACCAAACTTTGACTGAAAATGTCAGCACTTTGTGATGAAGAGTTACAGAAATGAATGCCCTCTGACACATGATTTGGAGCTTTGGCTGTAGATAAGGGTTGTAAATTAAAGATGAAAGTTTCCAAACTAAATCTCAAAGGAAGTAACTAACTTAAATCTGATACTTTTTTCTGAATTTTCTTTGTAGATGTGGCCAGCTGTTTCTATCTTTGATTTTCCATTTTGAGCAACATTTGAGAGAACTTGACTTTATATTGAGTGGAGCTTCTGGAAACATCATTCATCACTGGGCATAATGTGGGGACTACCATTGTTAGGATGTTTTTCTTTATTTTGTTCAAGGAGTGAGAAACAAAAAGACAATTATTGCTGTTATGGACAGAAGTAATGGAACAGAGTAGAATTATCTTAAAAACGACTTTGGCCTATCAGACGCTGAAACTCCTATAATGGTGTAAAATTACAGCTACAAATAGGAATGCGTTTTTACCTTTAAAAGACACAAACCCACATTAAACTCATATCCTGTACTGTTTGAGCTACATAATAGTTGGCATCCCAAGGAAAAAGCAGGTTTTTGAAACTGAAAAATTAACGTCTCAAGACATCAGTCAAGTTAAAGCTCAGGTGTAAATTAATCTTCCAAGGGGACAAAGATGAACAAATTAGTTAATAATATCACATAAGGAAAACAAAGTTAATATTTTGGATTGATCATCACAAAGCTCCAATATTATTTCCAATAAATTAGTGGCAATTCTGAAAAGGGGCGTGTCAGGCAGGCAGGGAGGTAGGCACATCAACCTTTTGAATTTGCTGTCCTTGGTTATAAATATCTACAAAATTGAAACAAAAAAACAGATAAAGACAGTATCTTATCTAATCTATGAATAAATTCAATACTGGAAGTAAATAATGTTATTTTCATACTGTTTTTATTTTATTCATCTAAGAAATGTTAACAGATCACAACAGTAAGATCCTTAATATCAGTGTGATTTAAAAGTGAGCTGTGATTCTGCAGCGGAACATACCGAGCTGGAGAAGCTGTAGCAAACCTCATGGTAAAGGTCAGGCTAATCTGATATTTGGACGGAGAGGATGACTCGACATCCCAGCCTCCCAGTTGGGATGCCTGTGCCAGTGGACCTGGGCTGTCCAGTCAGCCATGAAAAAGTGATGAGGTCCCCATGTGCCACGGCTGCAGTCCCGACCAATAAATCTTGCCTGGTGAGAGTCAGAGGCGGGGATGTACTAATTGCTTTATTGATTTGGATTTTTGCCCCAGGACAGAACCTTATAAACACATCAAACAGACAGGGAGGCAAACATAAGAGCCTAAAGAGCTTTACGGCCATCTTTATTGTCACACAGGCTGTGAAACTAATCTTTGGAGCTGTGATTGAAGCCATTTTTTGTTGTTCAAACACACATCACTGGCCATACATTTTCCCAAAGAGAAAACATGCTGTCAGCGCATCTGCTGATGTTTTCCTCCAGGTGATGCTGGCAGCAGAAAAGGGAATAGGGGATCGGCTGTAAACTGTCTAACAGGGATGCTTGTCTTCATGTCTCGTATAACTCTGTCAGCTCACTTGCGACAAAAGTGCGCAATTTGAGTACTGTGGTGACCTAATTAAATACAAATCTGATTATCATTTGTCTACCATAGACGTGTCATAACTAAACAGCCAATGACACGGTTCATTTATGCATCATTGGGTGCATTAAAGGCAAGTTGGCTCTGCAAAAACACAGTGGGATGTCAAGTGCAGCCTCTAACTCCATTAAGATATCTAGCAGGCTTGTTTTTAATGAGAGCCACTAGAGATTAGTTGAAGGACAGCACAAAAGTACACCTCTTATACTGAAATATTTTACTTCATAGCAGAATGAATGATATTGTTGCCGGTTGACATCTTTAGTGAGACTTAGCTCTGAGCCTCTAGAATATGCTTTTGCCATTTCCTGACTGATTTGAGAGAGCAGACAGATATTGCCTCTATTTAAGACAGACCAGTTATTCAAATGTTTGCACAAACCTCTCTTGCAGTTGGTCATTTTTTGTCTGGGAGTTAAGCCAGTGAGATTTGGTTTAACACTGAGGAACACCCATCTTACTCATGCACCATGATTCTTGGATTGAAAATATTGGGAAGCTGGTCTGCACTGGGACATAAAACACATTCTTTTCTTCTGATCCAAGTCACTCATGGGTTTTCTATCCTCTTACTGCACCAGTGGCAGAATATTATTGCCTTTCTCACAGACCAACAAATGTCATTGATGGTTTTTCACTCACATATAAATGGAGTAAGATGCTGCTGTATTTCATTGTTACATTGTAAGGTCAGGTTCTCAGTTAGGGGAATACCGGTACAAAAATAATTATAAAAAAAGAAAAACATAGTTTGGTATGTTTCAGTTAGGCAAAATGTATAAAAACACAATTTTAGTTTTATACTTTGCTCAGAACTTTACATGGAATATTTTTCAATTTTAGAAATACATTTTAAAATAGAAAAAACAAAGTGGAAAATGTAGAACTGACTGGGGATTTGGTTTGATTTTAACACCAATATGCTCACAATATAGTCATTGAAATATCAATGTTAATGTTATAGAAACATTTGCCATATTTGAGAACTAAACTTATTTAAATCATTTTGGAATTGTTTAGGACATTTTAGATGCCATATTTTTCATGGCTTCATCTGGATAAGCAACCTTTGGGACAATCCATTACCAGATTTATTAGAAATAGCCCAAAACCACTATATTAAAGACATGAACTTACAGAAAAGTTATGGGACTCTAAGAATATTAACTTTGTACGCTGCACTGCTGAAATATACTAATTTATACGGGAATAACCTTCTTTAGCTGGAATAATACAAATTTCCTGAAAACTAACAAAATCAACAGTGCCACTTTGTGGCAGCGGTTTAGCCTCCATCCTGGGACAGAATGAGCCGGTGCACACAACGTGGTCCATCTTCTGAAGTGTGATCTTAATGTGGATCTAGAAAGAAAAGAAGTTAACAGCAAATGTTAGTGGGAATGTGCAGCATAAATATTAAGCACGTCATTATGTATAAAACAACACTTCGGCACAAGTGTGCTCAAAACTGATCTTTTGTTTGATCGGTGTATAAATTGTAGCTTGTCAATAATTCTTTCTAAATAAAATGTGGTTTTAGACAACATGCAGGGCACTACCTTCTTCTGCTTTGATTGCTTTTATAGTGTCATATAATTCTTACTCTAAATGTGGAGAAATGTGACCTTAAAGTAACCATAAGGTAATTTGTTGTAAAATAGCTCCTTTGCATGTTATTCTAAATTTGAAATGACTAAATAAACAGAGGAGATGGGGAAGTTTCACCTCGTCCCAGAAACCAGTACCCCCCAAAACCACCTCTGTGATTAAAAGATGTCTCAGTTAGATATTTCTCTATGCATAGAGCCTAGTAGAAAATCCTTGACTAAATCCCACAGAAAGACAGTTTTTCTTTATTATTTCCATTTTCAAAGGTTAAAGCTGACTGCTGTTCAGTCCGCAGAGAGAAGTGAATGACCAAGGAAACGGTCTGTGGAAACCAAGCCAGGAAAACTTTAATTCAACACAAAAGACAAGCAAGGAAAAGTCCTGTATCGCTTTGTGTTATCTAGAAAAAAATGAAAAATTGTTCCAGAATAATTAACCTAGGATTTATTATTCGTTTAGACCCAGCGCCTGTATTACAAAGACACACAGTCTTTCCATTATAAAAGCAATAGTTTTGACTGTAACATCATTGCTGTTTGTGGAATAACAGTGACAGTACAACATTCGTGATTTCAACTTTTAAGATAAGACAGTTCTTTCAGTTGAAGAAATTAAAAGATTTATTTTTCTCTTTCTTATTTCCTTTTGAATAGATAAAAAAAATGGGGGCTTCTACCATATTAGCTCCTGCTCCTTTCACACAGTTTATATTACATTTGCCTCAGGATCAGAGAAAAATGTATGCACTATTAAATTATCCATATTTGTCGAAGCTGATTATTGTATCTGTGCAAGTCACACCTAAAGTGCAATAATATAAATATACCTAAGAGGCAAATGTTATCTCATTTAGAAATGTGCCAAGTGACTTAGTTTCTTAAGACATATATGCCTGACAGCAAAGATTTACGACATTCATTTGTCACTAGTTCGCTGCTTCATCTTTCCAAGTTTCTTAGGTTTTCATATTCCCACCTGCCAGCGCTATTTATACATCTGCATATAAATAGTTATGACAGGAGACGAATAAACCCGCTCAAATGCGGCTGCCTGTACCAACACAATAACTCCCACTGCAAGAAGTGAACTGACATTTAAATAAAGTGAGGATAACTTTTTTCTGTTCCAGGACCAAGTGGAATAAGTTTGAAATTTTGACCTTTAAAAGATTTTGTGAAGCAGAAATGCCTTCGAAACAGAGAAAGAATCATCAAAAGATTATATATTTGTCATGATGTGGTGAGGATGAACGCCGAGACCCAGGTTGTGAAGAAAATGATGAATTTAACTATGAAGCTCAAACACAGTCCAGTACAGGCGGCATGGCAGAGACAATAGCACACAGCAACATACTGGTAGCAACTGACAAAAAGACTGAAAAGCGAGCTAAGCTAACCAGGACTTTACAGTTATACTGGAGAGCTGACAGAGTACCGAGAAAAGACATAAGACATGGATCCGGCAAGGGACAAAGACAACAGGTGGGTTTAAATACACATTTACACAGCTAGGCACAGCTGGGATCAATCAACAGGGAGGACAGGACATCACAGAAAAACCAAGAAATGAATACACAAAAACACAGATCGTCACAATATTACAGACCAAACCGATGAAATTCCCACTCCCACTTGTATCAGCGTCTACTGAACACTTTGTATTAGTCTAATTAAACTAACACAATCAAACTAGAAGGTTTAACTGTAAACTGGAGTGGCATCAAATAAAAACGCATTTACAACTTCTTTTTCTTAATTGTCCGTACTTATAGTTCAATAAACACAGGGACAAAGACCTTCATATTTGGACAAATAAGATGGCTAGATTTAACTCCAGGTATTTCAAATCCCTGCGTGGTGTTGGTCTTTTAGGTGTGAAAGTACTCTGATTTCACCTGACTTTCTAGACCTCACTTGGTAAATCACCATAAAAATCTGTACCTCATGAGCTCACATTCTACCTACAGAATGTCCTATGACTGTTTCCATCTAGAAAGGTTGTTAGTGATGACTAAATATAGAGCTTCATATATGGAACCATCACTCTTTTGCAGCTTGTGGCAGGAGTACAGAGAAATTCACATGCATGTGTTTTTTGTTTTGTTTTTTCCTTTTACGAAATATGGGATGTATATAGCTTATAGCTATGATGAGATCCAAGTTCAAGCATAATTAAACATTTTCAGTTGCACTAATGATCATCAACAATGTAAGTCTTTTAATTTCACCCGTCCAAAAATATAGAAGTAAAAGATTTGTGCTCAAATCAAGTACTTTAAACAATTTTAGTGGTTTTATTATCAAATATGAAGATTCCCTATAATTATCCTTGTAAAGATTATTTTACTTCTAGCCTTGAGGTTGTAAACTATACTGAAAAATCAAAGCATGCTGTCGATCTTACTGAATGGATGGACACACATGCATGCAAGTGTTTGTGCCAGAGAGGCAAATATCCCACTCTGTGGACTCGCTCTGATCAATTCACCGAAAAACGATAATGAAACCTGACACATTGCTGGATGTGTCTTTTGATTCTGAATCAAACCAACTCACCATGAATACACAAAGAGCCATAAGACTCCCATCAAAGACAGGGCAGCCAATCACACGGCAGGATTGTGTTGAATCATCTGTATTGATACAGTATGGGGATGTCATGCCTGTTGCACATGAAAAGGAGAGGCTCCTATCAGCTTTCAGCAGATTGCAGTGACTGCTCTGCTATATGTTACAGCCACAGAGATAAGGAATAACTCCCACGACAGCTCAGAGCTTCATCCACTGATTTAACTAAGCCAGAAAATTTCCGTCATGTTGGATATGCAAACTGGTTTGTCATCATTATTTAGCCAAAGCAGATGGTCATCACTGGAAGCGGGGCCTTGCATGTCAATGACGTATTTAAAATCACTGCCTTCATAAGTGAACAAGCATCATACAGAGGTGAGATGTCAGGACTGTGTGCCATATGGAGTGAAAAAGCAGAAAATATTTGTGTGCAGCAAAGACAGCAACAAAATATGATCATTGATGGCGTAAACACAATCTCACTAGAGGCATATACTCCAGGTAATTATTTTAGATTGACAGACTGAAAGTTTTTTTTCAGATTTTTCATTTTGAGGTCTCATCAAGTTAAATACGTATCAAACACATACTACTTCCCAGTTAATGTATCTGGAAAAATTAACTGGTACATAATAATAACACATGAGATATTTGAAAACTTTTAAAAAATGAAAACAAACAAGCAACACAACAATCCCAAGCACACAGCCGAGGCAACTCTGAGTTAATTTCAGAGAAAGAAAATAAACTGACCAGGTTATTCACCTGGATTGAATCAAGCTAATTTATAAAAGAATAAAGAGCAAAATGCATGGAAGAGATTACAAGAAATATGTGTTTTATGTGGAAGACTGGCTCAAAATGGAATACATGAAACTAGTTTGCCCATACAGAAAATGCCTCCATTCTGCCATTATCAGTAAAATATTTTTTACAGTTGTATGAAGTTCAGTAAGTACATATTAAATATGCATTAAGGGTGTCCTTATTGATTTTAGGAACAAATCATCTGTCTGTTTGTATGTGTTAACTGAGGAACGTTTTTATTTATTTACGACTGTGTTAACCTTTTCTGTTTTTGCTGTGAATGTCCTGTAACTTTTGTGTGCTGCTGCCAATCTTAACCAGGATCAATGGAATGCAAAAAATACAATAAAATAAAGACAATAATTGTGATTTAATTTTATATTATGGTGGTTTAGATTCTCAGTCATCCACGATGTGAAAACTCTAAGTTCTAATATCTCTAATAAGAGGACAACTGAACTTCTCTGGTTTCTTGAAAAGGTTTCAGCTCTCATCCTGAAGGCATCTTCTGTTCTGAACATGGCTGAATGTAACAGGCTTATGAACTGTAGTCAGAACAATCAAGAGCCATTAAAGTCACTAATGGGGCAATTAGGAGGTGTGAGTCACTGACCCTACACTCTACATCCATTTTAAAAGTAACACCACTTTCAGAGGGAATCTGGTTTATCTCAAGGTCAAAAGACTAAACACGAACTCAGCGCTGTGGTCTGTAGTCTGCGGCTGAGAGTAATGTTCAGACCTCTACATTTGAAAAAGTAATAAATGTGAAAAGGTATAAATTCAGCAGCCTGTCTTGATCCACGGTGGACAGGACCGTCTGACAGCCTCACCTCTGTCAGACTGACCCAGGGCAGCCAAAGCTACTATTCAGTAGCTTACCATCATCAGTGTGTGACTTTGAGTATCCCACTAAAAGCATTATATTAGTCTAATTTTATTCGTTTAAATAGAAAGTATCCTAACAATTAAATCAATAAAGTTTTAGCCCTTAGGATTAGGGTTAAGGCACTACTGAGATCTCAAACACACTTAGAGCCAGTAATTAATAATCTAAGTACAATTGCTTATGGAGGTTCATATTTCAGTCAGCATTTATTAGTTTTTGACTTTAATCTTTTTTCCAAGGTATGATGACATATATGATGACATATTTACAAAAACGGCTCACTTTTTTTTGTGTGTGGTTTTTTTTGTTGTTGTTGAATGCCCTGAACAGATTTCACCTCAGCTCCAATCTTTTTGTGGTCACCAGCAAGTCTTTTAATGCATCCAAGAGCCTGCTATTGTCTCTGCCGTGGAAAGCAATTCAGTCTCAAACATTTGCTTCCAGTTTTATTGCCATCTTCTTCTGCGAGTTACAATGTCAGTAGAGCATTTTTGCAAAACGACGTCTAAAATTCTAAGACATTTAATTTAATTTTATGGATGGGCTAATAAATGTGTCAGATAAAAATAGTTTAAGACACTACATCTTTATAATAAAATGTAGAAAACCTGGTAGTGTATTTGTGAAAATAAAATAAGGAAAAATGTTTATTGTTCAGCAAACCTCCATGCATGCATGCATATATTGATAAAACCCAGCTCCCTGTGTAAAAGGCAAGGGCATGCACTGAAGTTTAATTAACATTAATCAGCATAATAGAATTGCCCCAGAAACTATATAATCCTCTGAACCAAAGTGGTGGCTGCATGAAGAAGGAACATGGTCGGAGACAAGAAAAAAAATCACAACCATTACAGACACAAAATGAACAAAAAGAGTTCATGAAGCAGTTTAATGGCATTACATCCTGCCAGAGAACAGTACAAGTAAAAAGTAAAACTGTTGGAGAAATGATGCATTAAAGGCCACACAGAGAGAGGAAGTGTCTGAGCAAAAGTCTGTAGGCGTGATTTCTGCAACGGCTGTCTCATTAGGGATGTGTCGCTTCCTGGCAGTGATCCAAATTAGGACAGTGGCATTACGCTCAAAGCTCAATACAGCTGCTGAGCTGACTGCTAGACAAGAACAGGCCTCACTGGACTGCAAGTTTACTTCCCGAAACCAATTCTTTCCTCCTTTTACATCAGGGAACTTAGAAAAAAAAGTGAAGCTACAGTGAGGATTTATGAATTTCTTCTTAGACATCTATGTAGTTAGTACATTTTAATATGAAGGTTAGTAAAATATCTTAATTTTCTTCTGAAGTGTTTTACAATTAAGGCAAAGTCACTCTGTCAGACTTGGAACCTTACACACATTGAAACATGCACACCAGTATGCAACCTGAGGTTAAGTGCCTTTGCCAGCATCAACATGTGGCAGGAGAGACAGAATTGAGCCTAAAACTGTTCAGTTGCACTATCACCACTCAACCCTCTACGATGGCTGCTCTGTGGCAAAACCTCACACTAAAATGTGTTTTCCTGCATCGTAAGTGGAAAATTGTCATGATTAACAGAAAAAAAAAGACTTTCAAATGTTTATTTATGTGTAATTATCACTAAGTGGAGCACTTAGTGTTAAGGTTTCTGACATAAAAGAGCCTTTCAATAACATTCTGATTTATTGAATGGGTCTGTGGGGCAGGTGTCCTGCATGCATGTTTTAGACATGTCTCTGCTCTGCAACAGCTAATTTAAATTGTTGAAGTATGTCCTTGCTCATGTCATTATGTTTTACAGAGGCCTAATAATGAACCATTTATTTGATTCAGTTGTGTTAAACCAGTGGAAACATCTGAAATATGCAAGACACTGCAGTTTGAGGTTTTGGTTAAACTGATTTGGTTCAACAGAGTGTCCAGATAATTTGATTACAGACCACTGAAAACAAACAAACAAATAAAGAGTTAGTGTTATAAAATTAGTTCCTTCTATTAAGGTTTGATCTCACTCGATGTTGCTGTTGATCCAAGTTACGGAGTAGATTTAGCATTTAGCTCATCGTGTGTGAGCAGGTTTTAGGGAAGCACTTACAGCTTTGACAATCTTGCAAGTTGGGATTGATTTTCTGTTGCTGCACAGATTCAAACAGACTGTGTCATCGAAAACAATGACATTTCACAGAGAGCATGTTTTCGGCTGTGGGGACAGTAAGGATGCGCTTCCAGGGTAATAGCTGTGACTGAACATTCCTGAAAGTCACCTCTGCCTTGTTTATTCGAGCCTGAAGATAACTGAAGCGGTGTCACTCGCTCTTCCAAATGACGGCTGCCTAAAGTACTTGACTATAATTGTCAATAAATAGCACCTAGTGAAACGAACTGAATTCCTTCTTCTATTACTCTGACTTCTTATTTCTCCATCTGTAGCTCTCATCCACTCTGAGCTCAGGAGCTGTTCTCCTTTAGCTTATGGATTGCAGACTTCTGCATCCCTGAATTAGAAGAAAAACAACCAATCAGTGACTGTGTCACGTGGGTGAGTAAATGGCACTCAATTATCTCCGCGGTTGTTGATAGTCACCATCAGAGCTCCCGGGAAGATTTTACTGAAATAAAACCAGTAATTTGAATAAACAACAACAAAATTAACAAAGAAGGCACCCTACCATCTCCTGCTGCAAATTGGAATTTCCTCAGTGGTATTTTTGTTCTGCAAAATAACGAGGCTGTTTAAAATGTCATAATTAGTAGAAATCTTCCATTTAGTGTTACATTTAAATGAGATTTGTCAGGATAATGTGTTTTGTTGTTTTCCCAGCTTTTCATTGTACTAACTTATGTCAAGAAAAAAATTATCAATGAATTTGTTCAAAATTGTTTTTGACCTTATTAACTCTCCCTCAGTCTCAGAATATTTCACACCGTCATAATCTTGTGAGTGATCTTGAGTTTTCATGGCATCATCATGTCTTCCTCCCCACAATGCTTCATTTATAGCTGATTATTTCTACTCAAGTCATCAAGCAACAGCAGGAACCTGAAGCAATGCCAAATTGTCCAACTTGCTTGTATTATTCAGCTCTTCTTGTTGATATGCTTGTAATGTTTCCATCCATCCATCCCGAGTGGAAATCTAAACAATTCTGAAGTAAAGAAACATCTTATCAGTAAAACATCTGTTGAAATAAAGCAAAACCTGCATTACCTTTCAGTCTAAATCTCAGCTCCCCTTTGGGAGATACTCATCAGCCGAGGAAACCATCCTGCATTTTGATTTGTATACATGAAGGCTCTCTGCAAATGAAAAACACGTCGGGCTGGAATAATCTGAGAATTATCCTTTAAGTCCAGTCTTTCACTTCAGTGCCTTTAATGTGAACTACAAGAAGCTCTGACACAGCTGCAGCTGTAAACATCGAGGCTGATAATAATGAGGAAAAAATGTAACAGTGGATTACATGCATGCATCGTTTTCCTTTTAATCCCCGTGTGAGTGGAGGTAATTTGAATCCTGAGCAGGAACTGCCGACTCTGCTACTAAGTGTAACAGCAGCTACTGAGAGGTAATTAAAGAATGCAAATACATAAAGTTGCTCCTGCTGGATAATGCAGATGAGGTGGACTGTAAACTGCAACACAATGTTTGGGGTTTTGTTTTTATCTCAAAATGAAGTCAGCGTGAAAATAAACAATAAAAAAGAAACCCAAAAAACAAAAAAAATAAATTAAGGTAAAAAAATATGGAGCAGGCTGCCCTTAAAGTATAAAATGATGCTTGAAATACTCAATATATGTATTTTATTGGGATTTTTTACACGGAAGACTAAGACATATCCATCCATCCATCCATCCATTCATCCATTTTCTTGCACCCTTTGTCCCTTAGTGGGGTCGGGAGTTGCTGGTGCCTATCTCCAGCTGACGTTCCGGGCGAGAGGCAGGGTACGTCCTGGACAGGTCGCCAGTCTGTCGCAGGGCAACACAGAGACACACAGGACAAACAACCAGGCACACACACACTCACA
>CAEGAF010016020.1:0-48899 GCA_903067075.1 Micropoecilia bifurca
GTGTGTGTGTGTGTGTGTGTGTGTGTGTGTGTGTGTGTGTGTGTGTGTGTGTGTGTGTGTGCGTGTGTGTGTGCAATGAAAGGAGGTAAAGATAGAAGACTAAATAAAGTTAAAGACAGGTGTGGAGAAACGGATGCGTCTTGTTCTTTTCTTGTTCCATCTCTCCGTTTTTTCCATTGCGCCGTAATTAGACAGGTCTGTGTGAGCCGCATAGCAAGCAGAGCCTCAAGGAGATGGAGGAGGAGGAGGAGGAGAGGGGGGCACGATGAAGCTGAATACTAGAATGTTACAAGGCAGTAAGATTAGATCAGATTGAAAAATGAAGGTGGTAAAGCATCAAGTAAACAGCGCAGAGTGGCTCACCTGAGACAAACAAAAGCAAGATATGATATGATAGAGTGAAAACTCCCTCCTCTGTTTTTATTTAAAGAACACGGCCCTACAATGGCTGCATGATAATCGAGCAATCAGAGGAGGATGCAGAGGCTCAGCGACTAAAGCTACTTAATCTGTAGCGTTTATCTGATACCTGATTTCAGCTGCAATGTGAAA
Source organism: Micropoecilia bifurca (assembly GCA_903067075.1). Taxonomy (NCBI): domain Eukaryota; kingdom Metazoa; phylum Chordata; class Actinopteri; order Cyprinodontiformes; family Poeciliidae; genus Micropoecilia; species Micropoecilia bifurca. Next base: position 553 of record CAEGAF010016020.1, read on the forward strand.
CTGGAACACAAGAGAGAGTGGCTGGGATGGAGGAAAGAGTGTAGCTGAAGGGGAGAGAGAGCGACTACGGTGAGAGAAAAGAAGAGGTGAAGAGGGGTGGGACTCGGAGCAATTCCCAAGCTTGTTAAAGTACCGCTAATTACCAGCTGGCCTTGCAAAATAACGAGCCTGCCTGTGTGCTGAGAGCCTGACGGGCTGCTGTGACGGTTTAAACAGCAGAGCAGGGGAAAAACAGAGGAAAACAGAGGCAGGATGGATGGAGGGAAATGATGAAGCCAGAAACAGAACAACAGACAGGGGTCAATGAGGCACAATCAGACGCACTGTCACAGAAACAGAAATGGTGGAGGCTTAAATTGTTAAAGGGACAAAAGCGGATAAACAGATCAAGTTGTACATTTACTAGCAAGGGTTTGGAGTAAATGATGCATATTAGTGGTAATTTATCTCCTAATATGTGCAAACCCTGTTGAATATCTCAAACTCTCCAGGAGGAAATCTGTGGTGGAGGTGGATAACATGAAACTGGTGCTTCTCTGCAGGTGGAACATGATCTAAAGCGTTTTACAGCTTCATCTGTGTTCCCAAGTCAACAGGCAAAGGGCTACTTCATTCCCCAGCGGCCCAAAGTTCCTCTAAGTTAAGCTATAGAGTTTCAGGCGATGGAACATTAAGGATTCTCTCATTTTTTTGCACAGTTATGCTGTTCCAAATAACGTTTCCCTTATTCTTTTTGTTTTTATCAAAACTCTGATGTGCTGATGATCTTAATTTTATGCTTTGCTGTATTTTTAAGATGCATTTTTGAGAAGCAAAATGCTTCTCAGTTTGGTGAGAAGCACAGGGGCTTCTCACCAAACTGTGTGCTGTTACAGCGGTAACTCGATCAGCTTTGGATCAGCTTTGAGCCATTTTTGTCTTGAGACACTTAGAAGAAAAATAGCATTTTCATCATGACTGGAAGTCGGGCACATTTATTTATTTTTATTTAATTAATTTAACCAGGTAAACCCAATTGAGATCCAGATTTCATTTTCAAGATGGATCTGGGCAAATGGAGACCAGCATGCAATTAAAATGGTTTAAGTGATATGTTCAAAACTCCTGAGCCAGATTATCTTTAAATCAGCCTAATTCAAGACAAAACCTTTAAACATAAAGGTTTAAATAGCAATAAAAACTGGAACATGACAGGTTCACACATAAAATCCCCCATCAAAAAGCATTTCTTGTTTTTTCAGCTTAATGTAATTTGCCGTTAAGCAACTTCAGATCTTTTGATAGTAACATAGGGGGCTTCGCAAAATCTGCTTAAAACATTATAAATGTTTATAAATACTTTGAACAAAAACACCTGTTTAAAAAGAAAAAAAGCATGTAATGGGGAAAGAACAGTTTGCAGGATAGCGTGGTTAAAACTTTATGTGTGCAGTTAAACTATCTCCCTGCATCGTTATCTTCTGCCCATAGACAATTGGGGCAGTTCAGTAAATATTTAAACATTTATTGGAAAATTTAATTATTTTGTAGCTAAAGTAAATTAGCTGGGAAACAGTTTTAATTGAAACACACATCATGAGACACAATAGTGTCTTCTTTTTATACATTTTGTTCTCTTAGCACAAAATCCTAAAATTTCACACATTAAGCATTTACTATGTGGTTAAACAGAAACAAAGAGTCAATTTGACCTGTTCCCACTCAAGTCTGAGTCAAATTGATTTATTCCCTCTGAAAGAAACATTTTATCATTTCTCTCTATACAATCATAAATACTTCAGAGCCCTCTGGTCAGCACAGGTTTAAAAGTGCAAAGCGAGAACAAACAAGTATGAGAAAACTGTTGAGTAGTTTTTCAGCTTATTTGGAGAAAACCGTTTCTGCTTTATGAGGGAGACACACTGAGCAACAGAGGAACAAATGAGCTGAACAGAAGCATATTTAAAACGGCAGCAATGGCAGTGCTGAGTGCACAATCACTGTGCAGCGTGAAAATGAAAATCATATTAAGTTAGAGTGTTAACAGTTAGTTGAGTGTTAACAGTGAGTGCTAAGATATATTTCGCATTTATTTTAATTCAGCACAAAAATCTAGTGAAAATGTGTTTCTTTTTCTTGATGGGAAATACGAAGAAACAAAAAAGCTGACAAGATATCACTCTTAGAGTCTGTATTTTATCTTTGCTATACCTGAAACAAGCACTACATGCTGTACCTCTGCTCTACAATTCATTTCTTTAAACACACAAGGACAGTTCACAGTTTAATAAAACATCTTGAGCTTTGGTGTTTAGCTCAAGGACACATTTCTCCTTTTTTTGATGTCGTAATTGATGGAGATGTGACAGATGCGAAGATGTGATCCATCGTGCCAAAAGCAAAGCTCATAAATAAAAGAGCTCCCTCTCATTTCAGCAGAAACACAGAGCCGAGCTCCAGACTCTTATTTTGACAGGTCCTTTGTTTAATTATAACAGGATTTATTGGCCTGTGTGATGATAATTCACTGTGCTACACAAGATCTTCACATTTTATGGAAAACATAAATAATTGAGCCTGTTACTTTCTCATTTTAAAAGCAGTATTTTTTTTTTCAAAATGTTGCATTGTATGTAATTTGAATCCAGCGAATTATGTTATCAGGAACATGCTCCTGTGCAAACATTAATTAATTAATCTTTTTTGGTGAGCCTGAAAACCAGCCCCTCTCCACTCCCTCCACCTTCCTTCACTTGCTTGTAAATGATGAATGTGTGAACTCTGTGCATACATCATTCTGCACAGTGAAGGTCAAACTACCCAGTGATGCAACAGTAAGCAAAAGCCTTTTTTCAGGAAAGAAGCTGTGAAGAATAGTGATTTGCAAATAGAACCTCATAAAGGAGCAAAGTGCATCCCATCACTGAAACCTTTGGATGTTTTGACATGTTGACAGCTGATTTTCATAGAAATCTAGTCTTTTTAAAAAAGAACAAACTACATATTTATTTTTTTTTACAATTTCATCAAACTGGGTCAACAGCTCCACAGAAACTTAATTAATTAAACCTTGTTATAGAGTGAAATAAGCCTGTTACTTAGCTTATTGTCTAATGTTCACATTTCTATGATCTGAAGATGTTTTGCCTTCAGAATGTCTCGTTATTCCACCCAATTTTCACTTTCATAATCAACTTTTGACAAGTTTCTACTTATTCCCCAACAGTTTTAGTTAAGGTCAGAAACAGCCCAGTGATTGCAGCTATTATTTATTTTCATAATATTCTTCATCTTTACTCTGTTTCTTGCCATCCTCTATAGTTATCAATATTTTGTTGAACAAACTAACAAAATCCCTTCCCAATTACCTCTGGAGCTCCCCAGGGGTCAGTTTTGGTCTCCCTTCTTTCTGTTTTAAGTTTTTACCTTTTATTGGATAACAAAATACACTTTTATTACACATAAATGATATTTTTTAAAGAGCAAATTACCAGTTTGTCTAGTTCTTTCAAATGTCTTTTTCTCCATCTTTTCTCTCTTGTTGAATTCTCAGTATTGCTACATAAACATATGTCTGAATTCACTTTATTCTGCACATTACCAGTCTTTGCCCATCTCTCACACCTTGTTTTAAGATTCTCATCCACAATTCTGTTACTTGTTGTGTCCAGAACCCGATCAGCACATCACTCAAATCCCACAATGACCTGCTACCTTCCTGCCCAGTACTGAAAAGCCCCTCATAATCCTACTCTGCCCCACCTCAGCTACACACTCTACCTTATACTTCATATCAAACTCCCATCCTCTTCACCTCTGAACTTTTATTTTGCAGACTTAAATTTTAAATCCCACCTTAGAGTAATACCCCCTAAAGATCAGCAAGTGAAACAGACTGTGAATGTGCAGCAGAAGCAACTCTTTCACAAGACTCAGTGAGAAACAGTCAGTACACATGTTGGTGAGTATTGAGACTTTCTACTGTTTTTCCTGTTGATGTGAGTGGTGATTTCCATTAACTTGTAAATGCTGATCTTCTTGAGACTTTCAGCTGACATGTGTGACTTTCAGTCAGACATGTTAAAACTCGAACGTAACAGAATCAGACTCTTTCACTATCACAGCTCTGATTGTGATTACACTGCACCTACTGGTAAAACTGTGTAAAATTCTTTCAACCTAAATTTATATTTCATGGTGAGGCAGTGATTAGCACCGCTGCCTTAAAGGAAGAAAGTCCTGGGTTTGAACGGTTTTTCTGCCTGGAGTTTGCAATTTCCCTCTGTGCATGTGTAATATATTTCTGAGTTTTCCAACTTCCTCTCTCAATGTAAAAACATGTCTGTGTGATTAATTGGTTTCTGTGCATGAATGCATGGTTGTTTGTCCTGTGTGCCTATTTATTGCTCTATTAGGTGACCTCTGAAGGGTCTCACTTCCAAAGAGTAGCCACCAGATCCTGCATGACGCGGATACACAAACTTACAGCTGATTTAACATAGAAAACGTCCATCAGAAATGAAGTTAACCTTTTGTAAGATATCTATATGCTCTATTTTAATTAAAAGAGAATATTTCTGTGCTGTCCTGCTGGAAAAAGAAAGTTCAAAGTACTAACTACAGGGTGCCAACAACTGCTGCACTATCATTTGAAAAAAAAAATAGAAACATAAAACTATTTCTTTAATTTGTATTTCCCCCCAGTGATTTACATGCACTCAAATTAGATTCATTGCAAGACTATGCTGCTGCAATAAAATTAAAACTTATTTATGGTTTTCTGACATAAACGCATACCGTGGGTGCCATTGTGTGTAGAGGGTGAAGTAATCCAAAACCCAAGTTGTAAATACACTTATTTAGTGGTGGAGATTAAAAAAACTGGGCAAAAACAATCCTCTAAAACATCTGTAACAAAGAAAACATTGGATGCGTTAGAAGCTGTTATAACAGCCTCTAAAGCAACTTAGCTAAGTTGAGCTAAGTGTGTTCAGTGCTGGATGGTGAATGTCACACTAAATTTGCTCCATTTGTGTGACTTTGTAACATTAGAACATTTTTAGAATTAATGCCTGTTTTATACTTAAATCTCATTATTTCTCAATTTATAGCACTGAGGGGTTTTGTCCAGGTCCTGGGTCTAGTAAGGAGGTGAACAGAAGGTAAAATAAATGACTACAACAGGAATGAGAGTCAAAAAGGCCGGTGCTCAACAGTTGATTTGCATTTGCATGGCTCTGAGCAACTTCATTTAAATACGAAAACCTCTGCTAGGCACAAGGGGAGGGGGGAGGATAGGGGAACACGGACACACAGCGTTTTTGACCATTCTTGGCAGAGCTCTATAATTTTCCACTCTGATAAAAACCTCTTGCCGATAGCCCTCAATCTCCATGTGCCCGGCAGAACTAGGTGTCAAATAGAACTAGGTGTCAATAGCTGTCCACTTTACTTTTGAAACACCAAAATATGCATTTTCATAGGGTTATTTTAAATTCATCTCCCTTGCCAAATTACTTTTTGATTATATACTGTACAGAAGAAAATCCACAGTGTTATTACTTAGGATCAGCTGGCCAGGACACACCAATGGCCTGAATGATGTGTGCACCAGTTGAGAACAGGAATGGTCGCTTCAGATTTGTTGTCACGATGCATGTTAATGATGAGCTTAACAGAAAGAGCGAGTTACAAAACACACATGATTCATAAGCAACATTCTGCTGCCATGTTGATGAGTAATTGTGGTTTTGCTTGCATAAGTAGAATATGCATAATTAAATTCGGAGTTATTTTGGTTTGTGTGGTTTGCACTGTGCCAAGACGGTGTTGGATGAGCATGTCGACCTAAGCTGAAATACTTTCACACGTTCAACAGCACAGATTTATGATGCACCATGTTTTTTTATTTCATTTTTGGTTTTTGGTATTTTTCAGTTTTACAAGATTAATTAGGAACCGTTAATTCAGACATTAAAAACTGTGAAAAGGTGTTTCCTCTTTACGCAACTCTTCTCTTTGTTATGTTTTTGGTCGGGGGGTTTGGAAAAAGTTCTGTTACTAGACAAACATAACCCGAATAAAAAAATACTGTCTTTAAATGATAACTTAATTTAGTGATGGCAAAGAACTATCCAAACCATCCTGATCCTGTTTAAAAAAATAACTGGTTCCCTAGTTAAATCATGATCAGTTTCATTTCCTACACACAGATCCAATTACTACTAGACTTTATTAATAAAGGAACTACTTTACAAAGTCACAAAATATCTCAAAAGGGAACATATTATACCCCATACTATGGAAAGCCACAGATAAATAAGAATCAGGAGGATTAACTGAGTTACCAGCAGTACTCAAAGTAAATGGACTGAACTTATATAGCGCTTTATCCAATCATTTTTGACCACTTGACAATAGAGCCACATTCACCCATTTGCACTCACACATTTATACACTGATATGCAGCTTGGTAGGCAATTTGGGGTTGAGTGCCTTGCCCAGAGGCACATTGACATGTGGCAGGAGGAAGCTGGAATCGAACCCACAACCTTCTGATTGCAAGATGACTATTCTACCCACAGAGCCACAGTCGCCTGTGTAAGAACAAACGACTCATCAGGAGGTCACAAAAGATCCTTCAAGTCTGAAGCTTTACTTGGCTCAGTTAAGGATTGTTCAGAATCCAACAATCTCAAAGATACTGGGCAGCAACTACATCCATGGCTCACATTTGCAAAAAAAAAAACAAAACTAAATCATCTTCCAATGTGTCTTGAGCTTTTGAGGAAAAAGTCCTGTGGCTACACAGGATTATAGTAAAACTTTTTGAAATATTTGCATCAGCTTAAATACCATCAAAAACCATATTTACAGTAAAACATTTATTTTAAAACAAATACTTCAAGGCAGTTGCTGCTGCAGAGTTTGGATCAAATTGTAATAAGGTTTATGGATTTTTTTTTTCACATTGGGTCAGGTTGGGTTGAATGTTTATTATTAATCTGGAAACAAATAATATTTTGTATTTTACTCTACCTATCTCTAGCCAACATTAAAATGTGATTCACAATCTGAAAAGCTTCAGCATGACTAGAAGTATGTGAGAGAGCAGATACTTTTCTCACGGCGCTAAATTGTATCATTTTAATTATTTCAGGGGACGTGACCGTAAGAAAGGCTTCGCTCGTAGGTGGCCATGAACCCCCGCTTTCGACTCCATGCATCACACTCGATTTCAAAAGCTCATCAAGACCTAACAGATTTCTTCTTCATAGCTCAGTCATCTGCCACAGCAGAAAAGGGAGCAGCGTTTTGTTCTTTGTAATCATCCCCTCCACAAAGGGTCTGTACTCAGCTGGGGTTTGCAATGTTGTGAAGCACTCCAACACTTTAAGGTTAGGTAGAATCCATAGGATGTTCTCCAGCTGCTTGGCATGCAGCACCAGGAACACAGGATCAAGGGAGCTCAAGCGTCTGACAGCAGCACACATCACAGCTCCTCTCGGTGCTGCAATCAACATTTCACCGACGGTGGCAGCGGAGGAAAAGCTTCATCCGCTTTAAGCTCCGCTGCTTTTCCTGGTAATTGCATGATGCACTGTTCATAGCTTTCATTTGTGTAAAGAATCAATTTTTTGATCACAATGTTGGCAAGGTGGCCCAACTCTAAAATGTTGGTCCCTTTTGCTTTAAGAGTCTGTTTTTCACACCAAGTAGGCTACTGCTGGGAGACCTATTAGGAATTTCAGAGATGTTTTAGAAGCGCTGCAATAAAAGGAGGACGTGTCCATGGGGTGCCTGCCTCCATCCTACTCCTGTTCACAAACAGCAGTGGCCTCTTCCAGAGAACTAGAGTACATGCTGATGAGGTGGATGAGGCTCTTTGACATCTCAGTGAGAATCGCAACTCAGCTCTTAAAGATTTCAAGCAGCCGTTGACACAAAGCTTTGAAGGAAATTTGAACGGAAACAGCAATGAAAAAAATCATAAAGTTGCTCATGGGGATCTCGGCATCTCAAGTCTTTGAGTGTTGCTCTCATCCATCTAATGCAAAGCCCACAGTGTGACGCTGTGCACCGGCTTCATCTGAATACAACAGTTCAAATTATCTTATAGAACGACCTCATTTCTTAAGGTTTCCTGTATCCTATACGATTGTAGGTTTGATGACATCTACGCTCATCGAAGCAGCATCATCTTGGCTTGAGATTTCAAAAGCTTTCAGAAATCTGGTCAAGGACGACGCTATTCTCAAGTCTTGAATCTTAGCATTTTCAAATATAATCTACAATTTAAAATTCAAATCGTTATAACTTTCTTTAACTGTAAAAATCTGTTGCATTTTATGTTCAATGTTTTGACCCCATGAAGACAAATCAAGTGTAACAACCAGCTGTGTGCGCAATATCATAACAACAGGAGAATATTTTGGAAAAAAAAAACAATCCATCACACGCTTGACAGTTATTGGCAACCCGGGTAACAATATGTAAAAAGTCTTAAATTAATATTACATTCCAACATTATAGCCTCCAACCTGGGAGTTTAGAAAAACTTTAATTCAATTACTTTTATTCAACAGAGGGAGGATATCCCAACTTTTTAACAGATCCCTGTAAAAGAAAATGTGGGTTTTGTGAAAAGGCTAAGTTGTAGATGAAATGTTTCCATAACTGCATAACATCAATAAAAACAATTACCACAACATTTCCCATTGCAGCGTTTTCAGCAACATAAGACATTTGCTTCTCCTAACATCAGCTGGTACTATGTGTGCACCCAGCCTCTCTCCCTGTCACTGCTGCAGATCGGTACCAGTCCCCCGTGACCCTGTAGGACGAACAATGCATGGATACTGAGCAATTAACACCAACACCTGGGAATCAAATGCATCTCTTCCAGTAAAAAACACACTGACTGCTTTTATTTATTTTCTACAGAGGTGTATTTTCAAAGCAGACATTGATGGATTGAAAAAATGTGCCTTGCGACTTACACATTGTGTTTGAAATGCTTGACTTTTCACCACCGCCTGGTGCATCGATCTGTTCATTTATTAACTTGACTTGCTTTATTGCAAAGGGTTGTTGGGGCCTGACGCGTTCCCAGCGGGTCCAAGGAACAAAACCCCCAGACAGATTACCAGCACTTAAAAGGGCTTTTTAGCACAAAGAGACAGCCTATGCATGCTAACACTCATGCTTGCAGCCAGTGTGTGATTCCCATCCAAAGCAACATGCAAGTCTTTGGAGAATGCAAGAAAGCTGGAGCATCTGGCTAGAAATCTGACAGACACTGAACAAATTCAGACAAAGTCCCCATCTGACTGTACGCTTGAATCCAAAGCACCAAATTACTAAGAGCTGATTTTGGCTGAAAAGGCTCAAATATCAGTTTGTGGCAAAAGAAAAACAAACTAAACAGATATTTTGTTATAGGATATGACAGGAGGACAAACTGATATTGTTCACCCAAAAATTATTTACTGAAAAATACTCAAAATCCTTCATGTCTTCAAGACTCGACTAAAAACACAATCCCAAAAGCATTTAACAGTCTCACAATGAAAGTGGGGCAGCTGGATACCTTTATTATACGACATTTACTTCATTGGTCATGCAGTAATAAACAACTCTTTATCTCTGGTCTTGTTCAGCGAGTAAAAACAATTAGGGAGGCTGAGGCTTGTATAAATCTAATTGAAATACCTGCAGTGTTTGCTGGATTTCTTTGGCATGTAGAGAATGCAGTCACTGACCATTTCATTCGGTATGCCAGCCCAATTGCTCGTTAACACAAAAAGCACGTTTAATGGCAGCAACTCAGTGCATTTAAGCATCTTCTTCAAATTGAGATTGATAACGGATAAGAAAGAAGATTTAAGCGACTTTGACTGCTGCTCAGAGCTGGTCTTCTCCAAGTATTTTAAAAACTCCTCATCTACTGGGGTTTTCACTCAGCTTTCAGGAAGCAGTCCAAGAACTGAAAACTTCCACTATTTGGATGGAAATGCATCATCAATGCTGTAGGTCAGAGAAGAAAGAAAAGCACCTTTAAAGTTGGTAGAAGTAACAATAGTTGAATTAATCACTTTTTATAAGCAAGGTATGTAGAAGGACACAACTCTACACAAAGGATGTTGAACTTTTAAGCAGAAGTTGAGGGTCTACTTCAATGACCATTTGGTAGTTGATATGCAAAAATATAGCTAGAATGGCAAGAATTTAGATTAAACTACACAAAAGCATTGATACGTCCTTGCTTTTATCAGCAGTACAGGTTGTTTATGGTGATATAAAGGCTAAGGGGTTATTTTCCTGGCACACTTTTGACTCTTAGTACCAAAAGAGCAACATTAAAACACTGCAGCCATTCGAATCATGGATGTACAGCCAACCCATCTGCAGCAACTGTGTGACGCAATCAACCAAAATTTCATTGACAAATTTATGTCACAAAGTTTTCCAGGCCAAATGTGATCCAGTCTAATATTTGCCAGGTGTATCTAATCAAGTGATAAATTGAAACAATGTCTTAAGAACAGTTTTAAAAATTAAACCTGCAAAAGGAAAACTTGACACAGATTTAAAGCCTCGTCTTATTTTTCTGTATCTTTTCCGCTTTAAAGCTTCAAGCGCAGCTGAAATCACATCTCAGCCTGTTTATTTAAATGTTTGTTTAAAGATATGACATCGATCTTGCTTAACTGTGTGGCTTCCCACTGAACAGAGATAACAGACCAAAACATGGAGTTGAGACCATTTTGTTGCAAAACATAAACAGAAGTTTTGCGAGTTCAGCATGTGGCAACGTTTGCTTCTGAATGTGAATGTGGGATGAGACAAGCCTGAGCAGATGCTCAATAAGAAGGTGATGATCTGGAGAATTTCTGCTTTATGCACTGCTGCCTCTGAGAATAAAATCCTGAACCTAATAAAGTACCGCATCTGTTGAGGGGGACCCTTCCTCTGCATGTGTTACAAACGTATTTCTTTTTTCTACACAGCCTTGACGCTTCCTTGATCTCCGGATGTTGTTCACCGAGGGCATTCTTCATCAGGAGGTTTATTTTATGTTTTTAAAAGTGATCTGAAAATCCTTTGCCGGATGGTTTCATTGATAATGGTTTAAGATTATTTTCTTCTCTTCAAAACCCTTCCTCTCTTTGTCACTAGATTGTAGAGCAGGGTAGCCCTGCATTAGCAATGAAACAATTAAGTAGTAGTTTTAGGTATTAGTTTCATACATATCTCTTTATTATAGTTGTTACATTTGAATGCTGTTCATATTCTACACTTATCGCCTTTGTGTTACGGCCGACCTTCTAAGCTGAATCTTTAAAGGAACCAGTGCAGAGGCGTAATATATTTATGAGCTCTAAATGTTGAATTTTTTATCAGAACAGTGAAGTGTGAAAAAGTTAGAGCAGAATTTAACACATCTTTCTTTTTTTCTTCTTTAAAAAAAAAAAAAACTATTGCAAACACAGCTGCTGTTTGCTTATTTTTCTCCCACTGCAGACAAAGGATAATTCATGTTCATCATTATTTCTATTCTGTTGTTGTGCCTCTGACCTACTAGCCAAGTGGTTATTATTTAACAATAAACATATTTTAAAGACATCCAAACTTGGGTTATAAATTGATTGTGACTGGAGAAGTATATTATGAACATTAACTGTGAGATTTTAAAATACAAACAGGTTTTATGTTTAAAACTTAGAGAACTTCTGTCCTCTCAATTTCTCTGAAACCAGCCTGTCGCGGTCAAAAACTGAGACTTCCTCTTTGTCCCATCAAAGTGTCAGAGACATGAGGAGAAAGGATGGGAGTGAATGTAGAGGCTACGTCTGTTTTGGTGTCTGAAAAATCTTGACATGAGTTACATTTGTCAGCAGTAATGGAAAGGATTTCTTCACTGTGATTCAGCGACGGACCCGAAATGGACAGAGCTGCCACGGATGACAAGATCCTGGTACGCGTCTCGAGTCACAGTAGGTTTGTGGTTGCACACTGAATGTGCCAACACATCTGTGGAAGACCTAGATTCTGGCTGTCTGTTGAACTCAGTCACACTGGTGAAGTAAATCCACTGCACCCTACATGCAGTCAGTTACAATTTAAAGAGGAAACATAAACATAGTGGATGAACCCGATGGTACAATTTCAGCTCCTTGCGGTAGTTTTCACACCCTCTTTCCACATTATATCACTTCACAACCACAAACTTGAGTGTATTTTATGGTAGATTAGTTGCAGGATGTAGGCTAATTATGTGCTAAAGTTAGAATAATTAACCAAAAAAAAAACCCTGACGTTGTAATTTCAAAAGTGGAAGTCGGAGGATTTCTCACAAAGCCAAATCTTGAAATCCAATATGGCTGACTCATAAAATTTGGCTAGACAGACTCAGGGAGGACGGAGGTAGTTAGAAAACAGATTAAGACCATGCTTTGCTTTCTTTCCACCTCAGAATTATGGACTTTTGATGGTCTGACAAATAAAATATTTAACTACCTTTACGTTTGTGGTTCCAGAGTGACAAAATGTGGATGAGACTTCAGGGTATAAAAAGCTTTTCAAAATCTTGTAATTTCTTTATGAAATATGTCAAAATTAGACATTTTTTTCTAATGTCACCATGCATTAGGCACTCTAAGCCTGTTGTTCCACTTCAAGTTATTTTCCTGTAAAAAATATGAATCCATTGTCATGTTTCACATTTCATAGCACATGATACACCTGTGCAGAGGCATATTCTGGGTTTACAGGCTTTACCCTTTACCTCATGTCTCTGCAGACCACTTACAAATGAGAGCTCTGCAAAGGTGCGACATGCTGCCACAGCTGTCTTATCATTTCCAGGTGGAGCAGACTTTATATCACCATTATGCTTCTCAAATTTTGTCACTGTTGAAGTTTTAGTCCATTTAATCTCTTGCAGCTGAGCAACTTTGGAGCAGGAGTGGCTGAGGCAAAAACCTGGCAGGAGTGAGCACATATTTTATGTTTTTTAAATGGTGTTTAATTAATAGAAATTAGGGGATGTGGATAAGACTGATCATAACGGAAACTTCTGCAAAATCTCTCTCGTAATTAGCGCATCTGGGGCACAAACTGGGTAGAAAGAGCTTGTGCTTCCACACACAGATGTGAGCATATGCATGACCGCATGCGCCTCCGTATTGGTGCACTGGGGCCCTTCTTGCATAAAACCCTTCCTCCTGCGGCCCTCGAAAGAAGACGTGGACCGGGACAATAAAGAAGGATTAGATTGTGTCTCAGGATTGAGTGTGTGTCTGCGTGTTGGCAGTCGTCTGCAGCATATGGGTAAACGATTTAATATGACGCTCCGGGCGATGAAAACTGAAAGATGATGAGAAAGCATCTCACACAAAGGCATTAAACAGTCAGTACTGGAGTATTACGGAAGTGCTGGTTTTGATTTGAAAATGGACATGAATGCAACATAAATTTTGAGTCATTTCTGCTCCATGAAGCTAGTTTGAAGATTTAGATCTTTGCATTTATAAACAAAGAGAGTTTACACAGAAATGATGTTTCAGGAGTGCTGATCCTTGTGAATTGGACAGCTGAACAACACTCATTGTGGAATATTGTTCTGTCATCTCATGTTAGCATAAAGGGTTACAAATTGACCAGAATAAGTATCTTGTTTTAAAAATAGGTGATTTTATTTCTGCACAGACTGATAGCTTCGGTCTGTGCAGATGTGAGGGATTTATACCATCGGGTCGGATCCGCTGAGGAGCCAGTCACAGAAAAACTATGTCCCAAATGTTCCCCTCTCAGCAGAAACCATTCGGAAAGTTTCTGTGAACTCAAAGGTTTCTCTGAATGTGCTTTTGACCCGGGTCTGTGCATATGCTCGGGTATTTAACTCAGCCGTCTCAGCCATCTGCCTCTCTAGTGCCACAACACCTTAGCGTATCTGTTAGAACTCTGGCAGTTCTCCATCTTTTGTCTGCAAAGGATTTTATGTCAAAAGCAGTGGCTGAAATAGACGTGTGTAAAATATAAAAGAGGGATTTAGTCAGCTGTAGAGCACTGAATTGAATTTTGTATCCCTGTACAAGAAAACATGCTTTCTGATAGAAAAGCTCTCCAAACAAACCGGGCATATCGAAAAAATATTAATATCTCTTGAACTATCTCACATTTAGTCACAGGGAGAAAGTGACTCAGATTTATAATAGTTTTAGCAAATAAGAATCTACAAAGATGGCATGTAATTGTAGTCTGCCACATTTGCTCCAAATAATTGCCAACCGAAGAACTTTGTATAATTTTATTTCTGTATCAAAGCGTCTGTTCTGTGACACAGGCATGTCAAACTCCAGTCCTTGAGGATTGCTTTTCTTGTATCTCTTGTGCAGCACAGGGCTGAAATAACTCCTCAGCATGCTGTCAAGTTGTACAGAAACCTGCTAACATTTATGTCCTCATTATTTGATTCGGCTGTGTTCAAGCAGAGATACATCTAGAAGCTGCAGGACAGCATCGCCACCACACCCTCGAGCTTTATTAGTGAACATCAGGGAACAAGCAGCATCACAAAGACGATGGGAAAAAAATTCTACTTTTGTGTCTACATGTAAAATCCTGTGAGCGAAAGAAGACGATATACTTTAGTGGTGGTGGTGGCTGCATCATGCTGTGGGGATACTTTGACAGGGAAGCTGGACAGAATTAATGAGAAGATTGATGGAGCTAAATATAGAGCGATATGAATAGAAAATATATTTACAGCTGCAAAAGACTTGAGACTTGAGTGGAGGTTCAATTTCCACCAGGAAAGTAAAATGATAATCACATCTAGTCAAAGTCCAGGTTTAAAATCAACTGAAAGTCTAGGCCACAAGTGTCAAACTCAAGGCCCGGGGGCCAAATCTGGCCCGCCATAAAGTTTTGTGTGGCCCACGAGGACATGTAAATAGAACCTTATGCGCTAGTGTTATTTTATCAATTCAGTGAAAGCAGTTTTCAACGGAAGAGAATTAGAGCCACAGGGGGAAAAAAATGAATTTTTTCTCAGAATTTACCAGAATTATTTTGACTTTTAATATTCTAGGCCATAATTCTTGTATTTTTTCAGTGGTCATAATCTTTTTCGGTTGTTTTCTCATGTGCTCTGCAAAATGACATCAATGTCATGATGTTCGGTTTTATTTAACTTAAAGGAACTGCCTCATCAAGTGCAGAAGCAGCTATTTATTCATATCTTTTTGGTGTATTAATGTGTTTCATCAATACATTTTAACACAAATGGCCCTTTCAGAACATACATAATCTTTTTATGTCCCAAAATAAAAATGAGTTTGACATCCCTGGTTTATTCCATGACTTAGTAAAACTGTAAATTATATTTAAAAATGTTAAAACCCATTTAGTATTCTACTTTCTTTTTACATTTATGCACTCCTTTGTGTCTATTTCTGTCCAACCATCCATTTTCTTTACACCCTTGTCCTTTAGGGTTGCTGGTGCCTCTCCAGCTGGCATTCTGGACGAGAGGCAGGTTCACCCTGGACTGGTTGCCGGTCTGTTGCAGGGCAACACAGAGACAGACAGGACAAATAACCATGCACACGTGGTCCTAGGGGGAATTTAGATAAACCAATTAACATGACAGTCATGTTTTTGGACTGTGGGAGGAAGCCGGGGTACCTGGAGAAAACCCTCCATGCAGAGGGAGAACATGCTATCTCCATGCAGAGGGACTGGGGCTGGGAAATGAAACCAGAACCTTCTTGCTGCAAGGCAACAGCTCTACCAACTGCGCCACTGTGCAGCTCACCCTTGACCTGTTTGTTGTAAATTTGTTTGTGCCAAAAATGCTTTTATTCTGGCTTTTCCATCATCAACTTACCACCTGCTTTCATTGGGTGGGAATTGGTTATTTAAATCTTTGTGATGGAAAGATTTACTAAGGAGCCCAATTTTTAACTATTTGCACCCCTTTGTCTTTATTTCATTAAGTTCTGATAAAGTACACTTAGATGGGTGAAGATAAAGATAAATGTGAAAAGCCTTACGGAGTATTAACACTTTTGGGAGGCAATGTACACTATAAAACATGAACGTCCTTCATGGAAATTCAGCTCCAGCAGCAACAACCACCATCAGTTGTAAATAAAAGGCTGATTCTTCGGTTTTTATACTCCGTGGGATAAGCCGCTTGTCCCAAATTGTCCATAACTGAGCAGAAAGTATGCAGTGGAGAAATCCACAGTCCCAGCTGACATGTCAGCAGTGGAACGGTGTATTAGGGGTAATTGCAGTGTCAGCACTGATACTGTTTCTGCTGTTAATCAGAGACGTTTGGGGGAGCAGAAAGGATAATATCTTCTGTCTTTATACCAGCAATTATAAGGCTGTCAACTGATGGTAAAATCCAATTGCGATTAATTGCATGGCGTTGCTAGATAAGATGAGACTAATTGCGGATTTAATTGCAAATCTTTTCCAAAAATTAAAGAATTTCTGTGTTAAATATGGTTTGGTACTACTGAGCTTTTCTTGCAGGTTGGATTTGTGGTAGTTACGAAGAGTTATGGGACCCTAACTGATGTGAAAACCAATGACAAATATTTACCTCTAACCATTAAAAATGTTAGGAGAAACTTTAAGTTTCCTAGTAGTCAAAAGGAAATATGAATCTTCCTGCATAATTCAAATTATTTTCAATCTCTTAGATAGGTGAAGAAAAAGAGACCAATGTTGACTCTGGAGGTCAATTGGACAGTCCAAGTATTATGTTTTGACTTCAACAAATCTGCTGTTTATGGAAGATTTTCAAAAATAAATTGAATTTTATCTATGTAGGTCTTTCAGTTCATAGCTTCATAGTGATCCCACAGTTCAAAAACAAATATTATAAGATTTTAAATATACCTTTCAAGCTTATCTCTCAACCTGGATCTACTGTGACAGGCTCCAGTTTCTTGCTTGAAAAAGCAGCAATTCAGTCAGAATCCAATTTGTGGGTATTTCACCGTTACCTTCCAATAATTATTTTTAAAGTTTCTAAACTCCCAAGTGGTCTTCAAATCATCTTTATTGTGTGACTTTTCCTTTGCCAGCGTGACATTGTGACATTTTCGCCAACTGTAAAGCACTGAATAATGTAAAAACTGTGGCAGGATTGTGCCTTGTCACCTGCAGCTTTGTGCACGGAGTTTAAAAAGCAGGTCCACTTGTAAAGTAGCATTACAAAGTGCTGGCAGTGGTCAAAAACTCCACAGGGTGCGCTTGAGGTCATATTGATGCAAAAACCCTAGAAATCCAATAAGAACAAACTGTTTCAAAGCCTCCGTAAGGAATGTAAAAAGAGGTGGGAAGTGAATAAAGCAGGTGTGTGTATAGAATATGAACTCTGTCTCCTTTATAGCAGTCTACAGAATATCCATAGGTGCATAAAAATTATGAATACCTATAAGCTCTGCCTTGAACTTATAAAGGAAATGTGTACTTTTCTTGACGATCAGCGATAAACTCAATCTTTAAGCCTTTCTTAAATCCAGACAAGACTTACAATGTTTTTCAAATGTATTTTACATATAAATTTACTATTATGTATCACTGCTTGCATAAATAGCAGCCTGCTTACTTTGTTATATACAAAAAAAAGACTGACTTTACCGCCTGCATAATTTTTTAATTGTCTTTGAACCCAAGAGTCCTTAAAGCATCTACAAACGTTCGGCAGTGTTGCTTTAGTCTTTCATGTCAACGTGTCCAAATGTTTTTTTCTCTACTTTTCTTCAGGAGTTAAATGTATTCAGGACAAATGCACAAGAAATTTTAAAAAAAATGAAGCTACTGGAGCAACTAAACCACATCTCATGAAACTACTGAATAAGTTTTATAATTTGTTTTTAACCTTAAATTATTATCTATATTAATGTTCAAGAATATTTACATGCAAGAAAAAGATATTGCTCAGTCTCTTAAAGATTAAGAGAACGAAAGTGTTGGGGTTTTGGTGCAAACTTTGTTCAAAACCTTTAAATATAAGTCATTTTAATATTTCTGGAGCTATTAGCTCAACACTCTTCCTTCTATGTTCCAGAATAAGACAACCCTGACCACTGTGTCTGCTGCAGGTAAAATACTGACTGATGTCAGCATTTCCTTTCCAAACAGACCTTTTGTCTTTGGCAAATAAAATAGGTTATTCTTGGACAACTCAGTAACCTTGTTTGTAATAAAAGCATTTATTTTTCTACCTATTTACAATATTTTAACACAGGTAACTAACGCCTGTTTAATAGCAGCTTTGGCACAACTCAAACAAAAGCACAAGGCTGATGAATCCAGCAGAAGACCAGATTAGTTAGCTTTGCCACAATATCAAAAAAGAAGTGGCCTGGCATGAGGGCTTTGATCCTTCCCATTTTCAGTGAAATGGAAGTTAAATGATGCAAAATGAAACTCTGTATTGTTTCCTAAATGCATTCGTTTATTAAAACACGATTCCAGAAAGCCTTTTCCTCTGATTCCCTGTTGTTTCCAAAATGATCTTTTTCAGCCAAGGTTGCCCAAACAGTCCAGCACATGTGAGCGAGCCCATTAGCTTTGTGTTTCTCGCATTTCTTTGATGTCCTTCTCTTGCAGTCTTTGCAGAAATTAGCCTTCAAGCTGATTTCAATGCACAGTGCACTTCAAGCTCGCTCCTGGCTCCCTCTTCGTTCTCCCTCTCACGGCAGCCTTGCCCGGTCCAACCCAAACAAGCTCCTAATGAGGCCAAACCTCCGTGTTCGTGCTGAGACACACTAACAGACACGTGGCTCGGGACCAAGATCTTCTCACCATCTGTCAACATTTTACACGTCTCAATCTCTGCATCTCGGTCTCACTCTGTTTCCTTGTCCTTTGTTTTCACCTTTCCCTTGGGGGAGACGGGTGTCAGTGTGCCTGTGGGCTTAAAAGTGGGACAGCGCAACAACAGGTGGCGTTGATAGGATGGACACTGCAGCATGGTAGACAGGACCTCTGCCCTGCCCTTAAACACGTTTTAATCCCCTCGCCTACGCTACGTTTCTGACGGTCTGCTTTGACCCGACAAGAGAGCAGCAGATGTGGTGGATCTAAGCTGTTGTGCTGTGTGTGCTAATGGTGCTTCTATATTCTGAAACAACAACACCCTCTTCACTGTACAAAACCTTTTTCTATCCAAAACACTGAAAAAGCTAAAGTTGTTCATTTGCATCAACCGCTTTCTGTTTTCCAAATTGATTCCTCTCTTTTCTCCATGCATAGAAATTATTTTTTTCTCTATTACTTCTTTTTTCAACATCATCAATCTGACTTTATGCATTGTCTGTCTGTGCAGTCATCCTTCCCTGTTTCAATCTGCCACAGATTCCTGTCCCAACTCGAAGCTGCTTCTCCGTTTCCTAATTGGTCGGTCCATAATGCATGATAGCAGTCCATCGACATTCCTAGAGTCTTTCTTGCCTCCAAGGAGATGAAGGGGAATTGATTGATTTATCCCTGATACAATGGTGACAAACTCAATGAGCACACTCAGTGGGATGAACTTTAAGCAGTGAAGCCAACAATCTGCCGCCTGTCTGCAAGTTTGAGGCGGAAAACTCTCTAAGATAGTTTGAAAGGCTAAAAATAATGCAGTCGGGTCCTGCCTGGTTTGCAGAGGGAAGCTTTTCTTTCCTGGGAACACTTCATCACATATAAAATTTATTATAGCACTGACTACTTTGCATTTAGGCTGGCACTTCTCTTCCCAAAAAAGGAAAAAAAAATGTGATGATTGTGATTAGATTGAGAAGCACATGGCGAGCAGCAAGTGTCAGCAAATGTGACCCTGTTTTTTTTCTCCCTGGGGATCAGACAGCCTCTCCTTTACCTCAGATTAAAATTTTACATTGTTGCTCCACATGTACGTTTCAAAAGTTGTGCGGTCAAAGACATGAAAGCGTTGCCATAAAATTAAGATATTTAATGAAATTCATGAATAAAATTTACAATTCATTACCCAGTTTTCTTTCTGTAAATGGCGCATTAGGGAACGTTTGCAGGGTTTTGAGGTTGTTTTCCTTTCTCCAAAATGTGGTAGTTTAAAGCTTCATAAATGTATTTTTCTGTGCACAGAAAAGCTCATATTGTTCATAGGATATGTACTCAAGAAACCTTCATGAAGAACTGGTAACATACTCGGTATGTTATTAATACAGCTATTCAGGTTGGTTCTTAACACAGTTGGGGAATCAGTAATTCACAAGGCAGAAACTCTGTATTTAGGCATTAAAACCAAAATGGAAAGAAAGGGGATTTATAAACCTTAGTACATTTTTTAAAAAATGAAACTACTGATCTGCAGAGATTATCTCAGTGTTACAGAAAATGGTCCAAAAAAGAGAAAATATCCTCTGAGTGGAAGTTATGTGGGAAAAAATTTCTTGCTGATATCCGAGGTCAGAGGAGAAGGGGCACAGTAGTTTCAGATGATAGACAGGACACAGAAACTCAAATAACTACTTGTCACAATCATCCCTGAATGCACAAAACATTGAACCTTGGAGCAGAAGACTGCATCAGATAACACTTTAAAGAACAGGAAACTGAAGCTTCAGCTTCATCAAAAAAGGATATAGACGTGTTTCAAGACACTTTCTCATTCTATTGAGCCTCAGTTTCATCTGGAATACTCAGACTGATGGTGGCGGTTGTGTTTTCTCAGAACACTAAAGTACCAGGAGTAAGTGAGCATCAATTAAACACTGCAGTAAACTTTAGTGTTGTATTCATCTTCCTGCAAATGCATCATGTCATTTGCTAAAATCCTCCAAAAACTGGTTTCTTAAACATGTTTGAGTTTATTGCATGCCAAAGGCTTGATAGCCAACAGACCTAAATTCATTTGAAATGTTGAGAAGCTGAATATTAGGGAGTCTTTAAGCAGATACCTGCAAGATGTACCTCATAAAGTCTCCGCTCAGAGGACATTGTGTGCATTGGGACAACAAGTAAAACCTTTACAGGTAAGTAAAATGTTTCCTTCATTTCCCCCCCAATTTTTAAAGATTTTATTATCTTGGAATGAAAGTTTAATGCTGTATATAAAATCTTTCTTTTCCACTAAGTAGTAAGAAGTAAATAGTTAATGGCACTTTAGACTCATAACTGCTATATTCACACAGTATTCACATATATTTTGTTGCAGTGGTACCTTTGTGGCTTAATTAGAGCCACTCCAAGTTGTTTATCAATGTGTCCAAAAAAAAAGAAAGAAATCGATGACAACCCCATTTAGCCGGAGATCACATCACATTAATCATCAGACAATTTTTAGATGCACAGAACGGCGAAGCTGGAGAAATTATTCAAACTGAGTGTTTTCATATGCCCTAGAAACAAGGCAGCCCCACAATAACGTGAAAGAAGTATTAGGTAAATCAGGGATGAAAGCTGTAAAACTCTTTATGAATTTATTAGAATGTTATTTTCCACATTGTCACATGTTACTGGATAAAGGTGTTGAAGTATTGTGCAGCCGAGAAATTTATTCAAACATAATCCAATTCAAATCAATGTGAAATTAAAATAGCTTAGACACCAGCTTTGTGGTTGCTGAAGTACTGACTTGAAAATGTGCTAAACTTTTATTTAACTGACTTCCAGTTGTGCAAACACACTGGACTGAGTAAATAGCAAGTTTTCCTATATTTTCCTAATTGTCCTATATAGTTTTGAGTTTCTACTGTCTCCACCCTCTTCAGTCTGGATGCCAAAAAAGAACCACAGATCTATTGAGAGACTGGAAATAGCATAACTTCTGAGAAAAATAGAAATATGATTTCCCCAGCTGAAACCGAGAGGAGCTCCTTTCTGTAGTGGTGATATCAGTTTTATCTCATTACAACCAGATAAGGAGATCAGCTCTCTAAAAATAGTTTTGTGGTAATATTTTTTTCAAACAAGTTTATTTAAGCAACATATTAAAAACTCATGTAGTACATGAAGAGCAGTATCTAACATCCAGACTAAAAATCTCTGGCCAGTGTGAGGAACTGAAAATATTCAGTTATCTGCAGCCAAGTTGTAAGATGACGGTCAATTATTGTAATTATATTTTATTGAGATGTTATGCAGTAGGCCAATCATAATTCAATGGGTTTAAGTATTATTTACAAGTAAAACACAAAACATTTGATCAGGAAATGACCAATTCCTTTCACCCTTAAGTCCCTAAATGTGTTCATGGTGAGTATGGATGGACAGATAAAACTGAAAGATGTTTTTCTTCTTTGAAAAGTATCTTATATATGTTTTTTTTTCATTTAACTTCAGATTTATTTCAAAGCTAATGTCAAAAACAGTAAATGTTTTGCATGCGATGAGAAAGAAAGCAGTGATATTTTGTTTTTGAGTCTAGCTAAATAAATTAATGCCCATTTTCATCTCAAATACTCACCTTTAAACCAAAAGGACTTCTTTTTTTATTCACTTTGCCAGTGAAAATCAAAGCAAATTTGTCAGAACTTTCAAAGTGAGCACTCAGATGTGACATTCTGCAATATTAACATATAAAAACAGCTCCAAAGAGAAATTCATACCATGAATGGCTGGCTTCAGTGTCCTGAAGAGCCCAGATCACAGTTCACACACACCAGTGGGGATATCACACTCTTTAACCCAAACTGATGCTCAGGCAGATAAGAAGCTTATCGCGAGGTGAGACCATCTCTATTAAATCAGAATATGGATAATCTCTGCAGACCGTGTTTCATTAATTCTGCAAACATGTGTGTTTGCCTTGGTCATGCTCTGATGACAACATCTGTCAGGCTGAGAAACATCTCCATGGGCAGGTCCTGTGGACTGGCCACTTCAAAAAATATAAAAATAAATGTTTTTGCATGGTGCAATGATTAAAATGAAAAAGCTGGCATCTTAAAAAAACTATTAAACAACCTGAAAAAACATTGTCGCCCAGAATAAATTGATGAATTGATCATCTATGTCTCCACTCCTGTGGAGAAGCTTTCAATTAAAAGTGCAAGTCTGCATGGAGGGCTGCAGGAGTGCTTGAATAAGCGCGCAGAGAGACAGATTGATAAACAATAAGCTGTCAGGATGATAAAATATGCCTTTTTAAATTAAGTTTTTCACAAAACACACCCACCTTTGGAAACGCTGAGAGAGCGAGAGCTCTGCTTTTGAACTGAAGCTGCCCATCTACGGTCAGCCCGTAAAATTCCCTGCTGAATCAGGTCTGAACTGTAAAATTCCCTGTGATAAAGGGAATATATGACAGCCCCCATTCCTTTCTGTCTCTCCCCTCCCTTTATCCTCTGCTCTCTCTGGGAGATTGCTGTGGATGGCCTGTCCCCTTTGATGTGAGCAGAGCGAGGACTTAACTCCGCTCTGGCCTCACTGACTGATTCCAATTCCTGAAGGTATTACCATGCTAACTCTTTAAGAGAGGCCGGCGCTCCGAAGCTGGCAGGCCACATGGGGATTCAGGGGGTTCAAACGAAAAGGATTGGGGCAGGAAAAAGACTCGGATGCAGGAGTTGTACTGGAGGTGTAAACAAAATAAAGCTCATGCACAGTTTTAGTAACTTTTAATCCAATTGTTCACCTTCTGTGAAGTTTCATTATTGTTTTCAAAATAGAAAAACGCTTCCAGCGAGAACTGGGGAGTGAAGAAGTGGATTGTATTACCGTCTTTTCTGGTGACATCTTGAGGTGATTAAAGAGGAGTTAAGTCTTTTTAAACTCTAAATCTGTTTTATCTTTATAAAGTGTTTATATCCGTTAAAACATAGGTTTTTACAAAAGTATTCGTGGTCTTGAATCTTTTACTATTATTTTCAATTCACAAACATCAATTTTATGTCATACACCAACACGAAGTAGAATATAAATGTATAGAGCACAGGTGTCAAACTCAGGGCCCGGGGGCCAAATCTGGCCCGCTGTAGCTTTTTATGTGGCCCTTTAGACTCCAAATTGCATCTATAAATCACAAAATGTCACAAATCTGCAAAATTCACACAAAATCAACAAATTTCCAGATTTATTCTGATTTTACAGCAAATTTTCTCAAAAGCCCATAACTGCCCATAATTTTCTTCCAGCCCATAACTGACATGGCGAGTAATAAAAAGTCGCATTTAACATCAGACAATAGTGCAAATTTTGTAAAAATTCCTTACAAACATTTATAAATTGGCACCACAAAATCTGTAATTTTGTAACACTAAAAAAAAAGAAAAATCAATAATCCTAGAGGAAAGCCATTTATTCATATTTTAACAGTTTAATTGGTTTTGACAATACATTCTGGTACAACCAGCCCATTAAGGAGGGAAGATTTCAGTGACTAAACGTGCAAAACTGGTACAGATTTGACCCAAAAGATGAGCTGTAGCGGCATCAAAAATAAAAATATAAAATAGACTTGATAATGCACAAAAATGTTCTTTTTGTGGGAGAAAAATTTATAAATTTGAGAATTATGCATACCTTTGCATTAGTCTCACACAAATCCCTATAAAATGCACTGATGGTTTATGTTTCAACATGAAAACATGTGACAAAGTTCAAAAGATATAATTAGTTTCGCACGTAGATAAATAATTGCTGCAACCGAGCATCATTGGAAACGGACTCGGCGCTGTCATGTTGCAGCTCTCCTACATGTGAGTACATGAAAAACCTCTCTCCATGCAGGAGTCTGGGGAAAAGCTTGCGAGATGACATTTGGCGAGGATGTAGCTGTCTCGATCTGTTGCCGAGTGGAGCGTGTAAGCTCCCTCAGACCGGCGGAGGAGACAGATGGGAAGAGGCAAGGCAGGTAAGAGTAGGTGGAGGAAACTGCAGACCAAAACACATCCAGAGCTGTAGGCAGAAACCCTGGCGTTCTTTTGTTACTGTCAAATTTTATGAAGATGTGTTTTAACACACGAAAGGTTGCTAAAATCTATTATTAAATCAAATTAAATGTTTCATGAAGCTTCTTTGTTCTCTATATACACATTTATTTCACTCCAACACTGAAGAAGACAAATTAGCCTATGACAAAATTGCTTTGCTGTTACTTTGACTTCAACTATAGACTAAAGAGACCAATAATACGCCTCGCAGCCCATTGAGCCACATATTTCTATGTAAATAAATTGGCATAAACATTTCTACAACACTGCAATACATCCTGTGATTTGTCCACTTCAGTTAGAGTTTTCCACCTAAATCAATAAAACAAAGTGACGCTGATTAGGTTCGATAAAATCCCAGAGTTTTCCAGGACTTAGTGTTCAGATCGATGGCCACCGACTGATTAGGTTAAGCAAAGGAGTCACTTCAATTGATTAGACACATTTATCTCAGCAATCAAGTGTGTTATCGCGGATGGTCAGGTTTGATATTCACAAATCTGTGAGTCACTGCTTGGTGTCGACTCATTGTCGCTGAGCGTTGCACAAAAAGAGAACAACCTGCCTCAACGATGCAGACAAATCTTCTCTGCCCTGAATTTAAAGCAGTGAAGCACAAATCTGCCTGAGAGATGGATGATTCGCTCCCAGAGTCGTCGGCTGGACTGAAAATGTTAGTCACATTTTCAGAGAAGAAACAAAAAGACCATAAAGAAATTTGAGGAATAGTTACATGTAGTCATGTTAAAGACAAGGCAGTCAAACAAATGTCTCATTAAGCAGCACCTTTGAACCCTTTAACGCCTAAGTTTCAAATGTCTGCCTATATATTTCTTCCTCATTTTAATTGTAAGTAGTTCTTTAAATGTCCTGTGAGATGATATATTTACCCATGTATCCATTACAACTGGAACTTTCAAGTTATTTTAGCAATTTACCGAGTGCCCCCCCCCCCCCATATTAGTTACACTCTCTGTAGCAGCTGCTGTGAAATTACCGTAATAACCCGATTTTGGCCACAAAGTGCAACGTCTCCCCTTTCAGAAACCGCTGGAATTTTTCAGATAGCGCCAAGTGTGGCGGAATTACGGCATTGCAAATTTGGCCGTGTCGTCAGCGACATGTTCCAATCTAGAAGGGTTAATAAACATTGCATGTTGTGACTTTTAAAACTATTCTCTTTGCAGGCTTGGCCATTTTACCTGACCCAGAACATCACCCTCAAGAAAAGTGTTTATTCAGACGAAGCAGGTTTAGCTAACTAGAACAACATTTAACGATCAACACATCTAAAACTTTGAGTGTTTCTTTTCTCTTCATGTGCCCCCATGCCAAAACTTAAAGAGCAATCTGAATCGGTTTGAATAATTTATGTTTTTCAGAAAACCCCTCAAGCAATACAGTGTTTTTCTTTAAACCAAGCCCTGCGCTTAATTTTTCATTAAGCCCTATGCAGCCCAATAAACAGAAAAACAGAAATGTGCCAACAATGTTTGCTTTAAATGAAAGGTCAAGGCTGGTTTATTCTCATCCTTACCTCATGACCTACACTCAGACCAGAAGGTGATGAAGATCTGTCAGAGGCAACTGGCTGATATATATGGCATTATGCTTTTTGTGTGGTTGCATACTCCTCTTGCTATTACAAGACTGATTGCAGCTGTATTGATTTGACCAGCAGAGAAATCGACCTGAAACATGCTTGACTTCATCCTCCCCTCCCACTCAGTCCATCTCTTTCACACAGCGCCCTCTGTGCCTTTCATCATTCTTCAGAAAGGGCCATTTTTCCTTCACCTCAAGCTGCTCTATTTCCTTTTTTACAAATCGCTTCTCCTCGAGTTATCAGCCTCACCGCCACCGCCCCTCTTTTTGAAGCTCTCGCCTTTATACCCCGTCTTCATCCTCCTGGACATTTCCTCCACTTACTTCTTTGTTTTATCAACCATCCAGCTCTTAAATGCTTCACCATCATCGTCCTCCATCGTTCTCAGTACTTTATACACATTTTTCCTCTCACTTTTGGCACATGCCCTCTCTTTTTTAATATATTCTGCATCCTTACGCCCCACCCTCCGCCCTTCCCAGCCCCCATCCTTTCTTCCTTCTCGGGTGATTAAGCGATGGTTGGACAGGCACAGCTGGTGCAGCTGGGCAGGCGGCCCATCTTCAGGACAGCTGTGTAGCTCTGTCATTGCCAGATCCTCACTGGGGCAGTAGCGCTGTATCCTTACAAGTTAGGTCATAAAAGCTTTTAGGGAAACAGTTTATCATTAATTTTGTGTTAGAATTTTATTTTAGGTCAGTGTATAATTTTTTTAGTGGTTATCTGTATGAAACGTCCCTCTTGTGAAGACTGAGTGTTGCTGCCGATCTGGTCACCCAGGGATTTGAATTGCATCGTTTCACGTCGCTAACTGACATTAACCGTTTGGCTAGAGAGGCCAACTGTGACATCGCATCTGGAGAAAAGGTCTGGCCTGCGATGGTTCATGTGGGGGTCACATGTTCGACTTGAAAGGTTAGACTGAGTCGAGCGTGAACAGAAAACAACCAAAGTTTGGACCGTCCTAATAGCCGCAGTTAAACCGACGCCGGATTTCTAACTCCATGCAGAGCTTGATGAACTGTGCTAAGCGTCCATGTTCTTGGCAGGAGTTTTTCTAGCTTCTCTTCTCACTTGCCCATCATTACTTCTAGGTCATGTTGACGGCTTAAGGAGATTAAGACAGCATTAGTTAAGAAGGGAGAAGGAGAGGAGGAGGGAATGTGGATGTCCTCATCCGGCCTACAACTGTCTGCTGGGGTACTTTATTCTGCCGCGTCGTCACAAGATTCTCCAAGATCCTGACGTGAAGACAAGCTGTAAATTTGTTTTAGAGGAGCACTCAAAATGTTGCTTACATGAACAGGTACTGTGTGAGTTATGTGGTTAGATATTCATGAGCAGAACTATCAAAATGCAAAAAGGTAAATGTAATTCTGCGCCACATTCAGTTGAGTCTACCGTCTCCTGCTCTTTAAGTCAAATAAATTTTGCGAGCTTTAGATTTTGGAGCTAAATATGTGAGTTTGTGAAAGATAAACTTACAGTAGTAAGTTGTGTTAACTCTTTTATTCATTTTCTCAAACCTCCAAGAGTTGAATAAACTAGAGTTTTTAAGTTTAGCACTAAAAGACAGGGATGGGAACTATTTCCCAGAATGCTTAGCAGCATGTTGCTGTATCCTGAGATGGAAGTGCGTTACATTGATTTGACTCATTTGTTATTAAAGCAAATATTTATTTTAATGCAGTTTTTCACTTGCAAAGCTTCAGAATAATGTCCTGTTCACCCTAAAATAAAAATTAACAACAAACTTTTGATCAAAAATAGATTTTGTCAGTTTAAAAAATTATGAAACCATTTCATGTTTTTCTTTTTGTAGTTTTAAAACTAACTTTTTAAAACTTTGGTTTGCCTTTATGCCAGAAACTGGTCTATGCCCAGCAAGAACATCATTTCTAGACTTTTCTGTCTCTTTTTGATTACAATAAAACAGCAATGGAGTGATAGGAAACTCTTGCTTGTAATAAAGTTCACTATGTGACAGAAAGAGGTTACTTTTGTTGTTAAATCTCAGCTAACTTGGCAAGAATGTGGAACAGCAAACCTTCGTAGTATTTCATGTTTTTACAGTGTGTGCAGCAGCAAGAGTGAGTTTGAGACAGCATGTGAAGCAGTCATAAATAATCCATAAACACCTCTCTTACATTTGGCAACAGCACCCCAAACCCCCAAAAAGAGAAAAAAAAACAGCTCCATCAGCAATGGCCACACCACGTTGGCAGTTTTATTTAAAGCTCTCTATATCAAATGCTGTCTCTCTCAGCACAGAGTGTAGCTGTGAGTGACGATCAACCTCTAATAAGATCTCCATAATTCAAGAGGAAACGTAGTTTACAACAGTAAACATGCCATAAAGGAGGCATTTCATTCAAGGCCGCAATCCACCGTCGGAATGATTTCGGACACGTAGACAATCTCACTGCATAAAAAGGGAATCACACTCGATGATTAAAGCTGGTGCCTTCAATGCATCACGGACAAATCAGATGTGAATTTGCAAACTGTACAGTGAAAATCGGCTGAGTCAGTGTAGAAATATAAACAGAGACAAGTAATGCCTCCTGAACTTCACCTTTTTTTGAGGCCTTATGTATCATATGAGACTGATCTACTCAAATATTAATGCAACCACATATTTATAGCTTCATCTCTTCCAAGTTCACCTATTCTCATTTGTTCCGTCATGTTCCTCTCTGATCCTGATATTACTTCACGATACTCCCAGCTGAACATCTGATTGTTACATAAGACCAAGTGTGCAACGGCACACGCACGCACACACACACGCACACACACTTCTGGATGCATACACGTACACCATGCCTCAGTGTTATAATGAGGCTCAGACTGAAGACACAAACGAGCTGTGGCAGCAAACAAACAACGCTTTCTCACACGTTCCCGCATCTTCCTGTTCCTTCACATCACTCAATCTTTACTTCCTCTTGTCACTCTGAAGCACTTGTCAAACAAAGACTCCCACAAAGCTCCTTTTAACTCCAACCACTTCGTGCGTCAGTGTGTTGGTGTGGCTGGGCTGATGAGCTTACGAACGTAAAAGCTTTGGGATGAAAGCAGCTTTTAATTAAAAATTTGGGCTCTATGTTAAAAAGCTGTGGAAATTGACTTTAGTTTGGTCTGGGAAAAACTGTCTTCATGTACTGCAGATAAAGTTCTGCAAAGCACAAATTTTCTTTAACAACCAAACTAGAAAACTTATTTTAGACCTTTTTTTATTTTATAAAATAACAGTAAAGTAATGTTTTGAATATTCAAGAAGACAAACATATTGATGGTTTACTAAAGACTAAATGTGATGTTTTAATAGAAAAAGTAAATGTAGGTATTTTTAAAACCACCAATCACAAGTAAAGAAAAACTATTCAAAAGGAAACTATTTTCTACATGTCAAGACATGTTGAGAAATGTCAGCAGTTTTCTCAGGTTGTGAAAAAGCAAAACTTTCAGCAGAAACAAGGAAGGTTAAAAGGAGCACAGCTCTGCTCCGTTTTACACGTATGTGTTTTCAACCTCTGTCCATAAACATGCTGGATTTAGAAATATTAGAACTTTTAATTTCACAATTATGTTAAATGTCTTCTAGAGCCACATGAAGACTCTTAGGAATGCCAGCATGCTAACAGATAGGTGTGAAGTCCAAAATTTGTTTTTATTCAAAAAACCTTCTTCAACAGCTACACGGGTGACGTTCTGTCTGATTAATGGCCACTCACAGCAGAAAGGCTAGAAAAACATTTTTGAAAGCTGTTTTTATGTTATGTTGCATTTAAAGAATGAAACTTTACCAAAAATAATACGATTGGTGCAACTCTAAGAATAATTTGCTCCAGAGGAAAGAAATAAACAACATTTAGTCCCTTTGTACCTGTTCATGCTGCTTCCAGCACAGTTTAGATGGTCTTCCTTGCGTATTAAGAGAACACAGTAACTGTAATTGTAAGTACCAGTCAGAAGCAGATGGGCTCGTTAATGCAGTGAGGTAGTTATGTAAGACCTGCTAGTGCTGCTGCTGCTGCTGCTGCTTCTCTGCCTATACTGCAGTACAGAGAAAGATGAGGAGGGGAGAGGGTTGAAATGAGCATCTCAGTAAGTTAACGTGTGTAAGTTGGAGCTAGTGTGGTGTGTGTGTTGGAACAAAGTGGGACAGATGGGGATTGATGTGTTAAATCAGGAAGAATTGACTTGTTGTCCAGGGTTTGATGAACTCTTCTCCCTCCTTAACCCATCTCAATTCCTCCATGCTGGGGCAGCAGCCAAAGCACAAACCAACTGCATGCAGGGCGCAGAGAATATGGAGCAGGGAAACAGAAGATGGACTAAGAGGAAACAGAAACACACAAGAAGGACGTTTCCAGCAGCTTCTGTACATGCATGGTGATTCATTTATGTTTCATTGTGGTGGGGTGCAATGTTTGGGATGTACTGCAAAACAAATTACAGAATGATTGTTTTCTTATAAAAATAATGTCATTTATAAATTTAACTTGGTGGCTGCACAACATTTCGACAACACACTAATAGAAAAGAGCACATTTAACAAATAATTATTTATTTACCATTTAATTTGACATTTTTTACTCTTTGGAAATCTTTAGACCAATATGTTTTTAAACTGAGAAGAACTAAAAATTATTTATGAAGCTAGTTAGTGATGGTACAGTAATTATACTGCTAGTAGTGTCATATACTCTATTTTTAATTGTCATCGTCTCAACAAAAACTTTATTTTTTAATCTTTTTCTTTTAAAAATGGAATAAATAAAGACTGAAGAGGTATTAAACATTTCTACTTAATTCAGACCCTACTTTATATAGATGCATAAAACCAAAAAGGAATAAAAACATTTTTGAGAAATTTCAGAGGGGTTTGTGTTCTGCTGTCAAGAATATCTCCTTTGTGTTGGATAATCTAGTTTCTTCAACAAGTCTATAAATTTCAGATTAGAGAAAATCACTAAAGACTACAAAAGAAATAGTGAAATAGCCCAATAATAAAATGATAAATACAAATTTTACTATTAAATATGAATGTGATGAGAGTAACGCCATGTTTTTTTACAGTGCAGACACTCATTGTACACAATTTGTTTTTAACTGCTTGTGCCTCCCACTGAACCAATGTTACTTTGGGTGCTGTGCTTCATGTACTGCAGATAAAGTTCTGCAAAGCACAAATTTTCTTTAACAACCAAACTAGAAAACTAATTTTCTAGTTTGCACTTCACCTTTCTCATTGCTGCTTCAGCCCCTTAAACTTGCAACATTTTGCACATCCTTCTGGACCGCGTTGGATTTTGTCCGGGTTCTTTTTTTCCCCTTTAGGTTCTGCGCAACATACAGTAGTAAGAGAGCAAGACTGCTGCATCATAGTCCCATCTTTACGCAGGCGTATTAAACAGCTTCCCGCCTTAACTTTTTTCTGCATTTACAAGTTCTGTTTCCATGGCAATGCCCAGGATCTTTAATTTATGTTTTGCATGTTTCTTTGTAAACAGGACAAGAAGATTATTGTCAGTTTTTTCACAAATAAAACCTGGAGCCAGAGCTGTTGGCCACAACCCAACTGTGCAAGAAAAAAAAAAGCATGTTACAGAAAATGTGAGGGCTGCATATCAGAACAACTGGCATGTGGAGAGGAAGAAGACAAGATAAAGAAAACAGAGGGAGGCGGAAAGGAGGGGCGGGGTTAGTGGGAGAGGCTGCAGCAAATCCACACTGCTGTGAGCCGTGGACCCCAAACGTCTTATCGGAAAACCAAAACAGCTATCAATTATTCAACAGGTACAGAGTGAACCAGCGTCTCCTCAGAGGGGAGAAGAGCTGGTCTGAGGGAGGAGATCACATCTATCCTGTGTAGGTGAGGGACACCAACCGTTTAAATCTTCTTTTCTAAAGGCAGTTTTCTATTTCTCTTTTGTGCTAATCTATAAACAACCTATATGTCATACGTGAAATCGGATATACAGACTAGTCCAGTCAAGTTGTAAGATATTTTGCAAAGTCTGAGGTTCTTTTCCTTTCTGGTGCGGTTCGGTTTCACACGGCACAGCATCAAATGAATCAAACCCTTTGAGCAACAAAAACCTCTGGAGAAGAACAAGAAAACTTCCTTCATCAGGAAAAGATGGAGTGGCGTCATAGACTAGCTGTTTTAGGATTTATCTGAATGAAAACCTTTACATTCTAGATCTGATCATGAGCCATTTCTCCCATTAACGCACATTTGTTTTGGTTGTATTTACCCAGAATGCCCTCTGCTGTAGTTTGCCTCCTCTTTGGACCAGAGAACGTTTTTTTGGTTTGATTACACATTCCCACCTGACATTTTAGGCAAACCAACTAGAGTTCAATTAAAGTGGACCAAGCAGGTCTGGCATTAATGCTCCCACCACTTAAAGTCTATCAACAGACCAACTGAACCCATGGAGCTTGATGCACTTTTTCAAGTTTAGCAAAAATTTGATAAATGTTTGCAGCATGTTGTAATAATCATTTTCTGATCTATGAGAAGATATGTGTTTATCTTTGATATATTATTGTTTTTGTAAAAAAAAATTAATAAAATGAAGTGACAGTATTGTCATATTGAACACTTTACAGCAGTTATGCTGAACATATATTTAGATATGCGAAATCCTTAGTTATCATCTGAAATTAATTTGGCTTTTAAAAATGTATCAGCATTCTGAAAATCCCAACAACTGCACTTTTTCATAACCTGCTATTCAGGGAGCTTGAGATTTGGGTAGGTGTATTTTTAAACTTTAAACAGAGCCAAGCTGCCTCCAGCTCTTAATGCTAAGCTAAGCCACTCTTTCTCTGTACTTGAAACACAGATATAAAATTTTGATCCATCCTCTCATGTCACTTTTAGATGAAAACGTCTCAAAAAACAGCAAAAAGAAAAAAAGCGTCTGAGGCTCATTCTCTTTAATCGTAAGGTGAGGATGCTGCTGCAAGCGACTGCTTCATCCAACCATCTCCCGCCTGTGGTGACAAGAAAATACTAAAGTTCCTGAGTTTGAGAGGCAGAGATTGAAGCACACACCCACACTATCAGCTTCCATCAGCCCCGCTACAGTCACCTGCCACTGGCTCTCTGCCTCCACAGAGTGCAGAGCTTTTCCCCCCAGGTGAAGTCTGTCTCCGAATAATCACTCATTTCCTTCCTGCGACTGTTTCCTGTCTCCTTCTTAGGCTGGTTCCCAGCCCTTTTTTGTCCTGCAACCCTTTAATAGCATCTGCTTGGTCTACAGTCCAGCTCCTCTGAGATGCAGCAGCCCTGACATTTACCCTAATGATCCTTCAGGCACACGAACAAATGCACACTATGTTCTGGCAACAGTATGTGATCTAGCACATTTGTATCCCTTTCATTGAGAACTGTAGACACGTATGCGGACACACCCTCTTTCTCTCTCACACTCACACACACACACACACACACACACACACACACACACACACACACACACACACACACACACACACACACACACACAACTCCCTTAAAATGCACAAATTACCCCAGCTGTTGCTAAGTGAACCTGCAATCAGAAATGTTCCCAATGGGAGAGATGTCTAATTTGATTGGGCACTTTATTCACACAGGACTTTCCTACTAGCTTCACAGCCAGGACCTGAAGAGTACTCAAATTAGTTAACCATATTTTTTTAATGGAAAAAAAAAATTAGGAACAGCTTCACTGCAGCAATTTGGCAAGTATCATGTGTAGTGTTATAAGAGAAACAGAGTAGATAGTTTTCAACAGCTCCTCTTCTCTTTGTGCGATGTACCAATTCCACAAATGTAATTTATTTTTCTTTGTTAGAAGTAATAAAACTACATTCACAACAGCAAAAGTTCAAATAAATACAAATTATCACTTTATGATCATGTAAATTGTTGTTTGTCTGAGTTACACACGTGGACAAAATAGCTGGTACCCTTCAGTTGATGCTTGAAAAGCCCATAATCTTTGTTAAAATAACTTGAAACTGACAAATGTAATAAATAAAAGTTTAATGATTATTAACCAATGAAAATTGGTTAAACAGAAACAGGCTTGTATAAAAATATTGTTATTTCTAGAAAAGCTTGAACATGATCTGACCATAGAGTAATGTAATAATTTAGTCTGAGCATTTAAAAGGTGACAAGTTGCCACTGTGCTGCTTGGTGACATGCTGAGTACAACACAGGAAGCAAAGGAGAAAGTTGTCCCAGCAGATTACAAAGACAATTTTAGACAAGCATGTTAACTTCTGAATATGTGCAGCTGTAATGTCCACAAACTCCCTGGCTGT
Source organism: Micropoecilia bifurca (assembly GCA_903067075.1). Lineage (NCBI taxonomy): Eukaryota > Metazoa > Chordata > Actinopteri > Cyprinodontiformes > Poeciliidae > Micropoecilia > Micropoecilia bifurca. The sequence goes on from CAEGAF010016020.1 coordinate 35,395, forward strand.
GGGAGAAAAATTAAAGACAAATTGAAATGAAGGATAATATGATTGGTAGCTAAAGAGCCCAGAACAACTGCCAAAGAGAATGAAGGTGAAGTGCAAGTTTGAGCCAAAACGGACGACCAGGTAGCACACCTCTACTGAGAGGAAATTATAAAAAAGTGAGACTGGAATTTGTCACGGTGCACAGAGACAAGCCACAAAGTACAAAGTTTAGAGGAGAAAGTTGAAATTAGACAAAACTGGGAGATGGGGGTTGGCAAGGCAAATCAGCTCTGTGTTCACAGATGCAAACATGAATCAGAAGAAAACAACATTATCCCTACTGTGAAACATGGAGGAGGCTCAGTTATGCTCTGGGGTTGTTCTTTCACCGGATGTCTTACATCTGTGCAAAGTATGATGAACTATTGAGGCAGTTTGGAGAAAAATATGCTGCCTGGAATTAGAAAGTCTGGTCTCAGTACCAGGCTGTGCATCTTCCAACAGGAAAATGATTCAAAACACAGATAAATTTTGTTTTAAAAATTAAGAGCAAAACACTGAACTATAGTCAGCGACGTCTATTCAGAGTTGGCTTGTACCTGTACATGTCATCTGATTTTAGACCAAGTAAGCTGAAATTGGTTGGAGGTTAGACTTAAGAAAAAAATGTAGGTCCACAAAAAATATGTAAGCGATGCAAAAAATATCATATACTTTTATATAAGTTAGAGGAAAATATTATGTCATTAATTACCTGCAACACATATGGGTTTCAAACCCTTTTCGCTAAACTAAGCTCTTCATTTGTATTTTTTTAAATAGATATTCTGCAAAGTTATCGGTAATTGTTCCCCTACCAGAAGTGGAAAGATATCATATCACTTGTTAAAGATGTAAAATTATCCTTAGTTTTGGAAACTAGCAGCTAGTCAGACTTATATTGTGTTTTTGATGACTGCAGCAATTTAAAAAAACTAAAACTGAAAATGTTCATGTCAGTGCCAAAACTGTGAATCATCAATAAAGTTTCCAGAGATCCTGCTGACGTCCAATAACTTATTTTTAGATGAGCAGCTTAACGAAATTTACTCATGAAACCAAAAATATCTGAGAGTAATAATATGAAGAATGCTTAAATTGCAGACAAATGCCACAAGATCACATGTATTTACAATAAACAAAAGATGGGAGCAGATCTCATGCTTATTCAAACTTCACACAGGCTCTAATAAAAATAATTGACAAGAGTGTTTCTTTAATCTTCATAATGCAGTGTGTCCAATGAGCAATGTCCCAATTGTGTCAAAACCAATCAGGCTTCAGCTCACTTCCAGTTGAATCATGAAGTTTGGACCGCTGCTGTTATTTATTTATAAAATGACACAATCTAATCCCCATGTGCTGGATTACAGAACAAATTAATACATTTCACATAAAAGCCCTCAGATTTGAACTCTTAAAAATGAAGTTGTTACATAGTTGTTGTTTTTTTAATAGAAGTAATACAGCACCTTAGGACGATTAGAAAATGTCATTTCAAGCTCTGAACAACATAATATATAGCAGTTTTTGTTTGTTTATTTAGCATCAAAACAGTTTCTGCTCATTAATTTTCTTCCACGCCGTGTTTGTGAGCGATCACCGGTTTAGCAGCTCGGAGCTGCAACACGTAACTCGCAGTAATTAATTTTCACAAGTGGCGGATCACTTGTACATGCAAAATAGAAACCGGTCTTGTAGCTAAAAGAAAAAAATAAAAAATAAAACAGGATTGAGAAGGCAAAGCGTCCTGACCTGAGGACACAGTAGACAGAGCACAGAACGAGTCTGTGAGTAACCTTGAAATGAAGCAGCAGGAGTGGCTGCAAAGGTCATTGATATGCACAGCTGACACACAAAGCGCTCGCTGTGTGTGTGGCGATGCGTTACATCCGCTTCCCCAATGTGACTTCAGGTAACTGATTATCATACGAATTCCATGTCACTTATCAAATCCAGCATGATTTAGCTCTCCAATATGATATTTTCCTGCTGATTTATATACCAAGAAAGCACCATATTTCCCATATTATGCCCTGATTCCTAAAATCTGTCTCCGGCCTCGAGATGTTGGTACTGCAGAAGCAAATTTGGATCAATCTCAGCACTCAATTACTCCACCATTTGGTGTTTTATGACCCGCATAAACACTCTGTCACAAATCCATATGTTATTATCATCCAGCGGGGCGATCACAGACGCTAGTAAACACACTGAGGGCGATGCAAAAAAGCAACAGCAGCTTGTTTGAGTCTGGATTTGACAATGGCCTGCAGGCAAAATGTATGCGTGCCAATACAGCTGTCAGCACTGAGGGGAGGAATAAGGATGTGACATTTGTCTTCTGTCGCATTGCAATCACATGCATTGGTGTAAAGGTAGCAGAGGGATGTGAAAATACAAATGAAATTAAAGCAATCCTGTTGTAAAATTGCTTTCGTGCTTTAATCAGGAGAACCTGTTCATCACAGATGAAAAGTTTTACGCTCAGCTGAGACGTTTTTCACATTTGGGTGAAGAGAAAGTTATTTGCCCTTAAGCTAAGCTAAAGTAATAAACACTGACTCCCAGTTTTACCATCGTATATATTTATATTGATCCTTGGATTTCAGCAAAGGGCTACAATTCCCGACAGATTGCCATGTCTTAAAGTAATCTCATGGCCGCTTTCTTAGATACCGCAGATGTGGGGGAAAGTAAAACGGCAAAGGTAGAATAACAACACGGGATGCAAACGAGGAACTCCATGTTGTTCATTTTATTCAACATCTTTGTTCTCCCACTAGCTATGATATGTACGCTGATAGTGTACCATTTTATATCTTGGTCACTAAAGATATAAAAGTCTGTGTGTCTGATATATCAGTGAGTGAATGGGTGTAAAATTACAACCATTTAATGCAGAAGAAACAGACGTTATTGTTCTTGGTCCACAAATCCAAACTCAAATAATAGTAACATGTTAAGAATCCATAGGGCTAAAAACTCAAGAACATGCAAGAAACTTTGGTGCTGATATGAAGTCAACCAGGTATTTCAATCTCAAAAGTATTTCCTGTCAAAGTTGAACACAGAAGAACTGATGTGTGCTTTTACTGACCACAGATTAATGATGCATTTCCGTATAAAGCTCAATCAGGCAGTGGCAACATATCTGAAGTGGTCCCACTAGAGCAGGGATGTCAAACTCACTTACATTTTGGACCATATCAAGATCATGAATGTCCTTAATGGACTGGAAACCCATTAACAAACTACTAAATATGAATAAATAGTAATCTACCTTCAGCAAGTACTTCTTAAAGTTTAAAAATATTGTACATCTTTTCACATTGATGGAATTTGGCAGTTAATAGATAAAAACTGATTCAGTTATTAAATCCTAACCCTTTCTGGTCATAATGGAGACAAATTTAAAATCGTGTTCATGCTCCTACTATCATCACCATCATCAAAGATTTCTTTGCTGTTTTTGCATGTTTCGACTTCTTCATTTTATGCAATGCTAAATCTTTTCTATTATTCTTTTAATGTATTTTCATGTTAATGGAATTTACTCCGGTTCACATAATTTCCTCCACAGCATAGCTGTACAAATAAACTCGCCTTGCATCGCATTTATAACCGACATTAAAATCACCACATCTTCTAGGGATTCATTCATCAATTCCCTGCATGCCATTTATAGTTTTCGTCTGCGCGACTTGCATGGATTAGAAGACAAAACAAGAAAACTGTGGAAGACACAGAAAATCCATGAAATAGATGGGATAAATGGATCAACATTTGTACACCTCTGAGCTGCTGTCCTCACTGGAATGCACAGAAGTGATAAACATGGATGAAGATTCAGCATGACATAAACTTCCCAAGGGTGCCACTATCTCAGTTGTCACTGCACACCAATATCTGTAAATCAGCTCAGTCACTATGGAAAAATTAATATGGCCATGATTACATTTTTTGATCTTCCTTTCCCTCTTTTAATAATTAGTTTTCTCTAGATCCATTGGCAAATAATGCATTCTGGACTCTGGACATTTACAAAGTGCACAGACAAATAATCAAGGCTGTCAATCAGATTAACCAAACAATGTCATAAAATATGCTGCCATCCCCAGGGCCTGCAGTCAATCAATAGTCATGTTAAAGTACCTATTTGTTACTCCAAAATCCACAAATAACTTCCACATCCTCAAGACACAAAAAATCTCCCTGCTTTGAATGTTGCATGATTGCCAAATGTGAGTTCCGCAGGGCAAATATTTAAATGTTTCAAAAATAATAAAAAGCAATAGCTGTCCTTGTTTATTTACCACGCTGGAATATTATTGATTTCTCAGAAAAACTCAGAAATTTTCTCAGAAATACCTTAACCCAGTGTTTTGGAGCACACAAAAAATTGTACACCTGTAAACATCAGCTTAGATCAAGGATAGTTTTTGCATCAATACATTGTTTTAAGCCTATAAGTGAGTTCTTTATTTATTCAACAAAAACCTAAGAGTGCAAAGACTCTTTGTAAAAGAGTATAAACTGACTGCTACCCGATGAATGGCAGGGAGCAGGGCGGTGCTGCCAGGTAAGTGTACTTGACTGACAGATCTTCAGCAACGCGAGGGCCTCTTTAAACGCAGAAGTTTTGCCAGTTTGCAACTCAGGAGTGTTCAGGTGTGTAAACGCAAAACCCTAGGAGGAAACACTTCAATAACAGATCTTATGGAAGTGGGAGTTTCTGCCTATCAATCTGGAGAGGGTAAAATGGACATTTTAGAGCAATTTAGAGTCTAAATGGATTATTCACAGGAGGAAAAAACAGAAAAGTACTCAAGACAGTGGGCAGCCAACTGCTAGACCATGACTGCATATGGCCCAGCAGTGCAATTGTCTAAGTACAAAACCTCAAATAAGTTTTGGAAAAACAAACAACTATAACAGCAGAGTTCAGCAAATGCTCAACAAATAAAATTGATTTGTTGTAGTACCAGCTAATATTTTTCAGGTTTGCAACGTTCAGTCACAGCAAATGAAAAGTCTTCTTGAACAACGTTACCCAGACAGCTGAAGCTAATGTTATCCTGGTTAGCAGGAGTAAATAATGTTGCATTAACACAGCCTAATGCCAGCTTAGTTCCCCTTCACACTAAAATTCTAAGTTTCTTCAATAAACTGACAATCTCCATGACTTCTATTACCAACTTCAGCAAATCTAGGAAGCAGAAATCCTGGGAAACATTCATGAGCATAAAGACCATTATGACAATTATAGTTCTGAATTTATGACCTTTTCACATGTACATTATATAGTGGAAATGCCTGTGCCATATGAATTCATGTCATGCAGACAAGGTCCAAATTCTGTGTGTTTTTAAAGTGATCCGACTGAAAGACTAACAACCTCTTTCATCCAACAACCGATCCTGGATCTCTGCCACATGGCACAGAAACATTAAAAAATAAGTCAAAATTAAAACTTTGTGGATGAGGCAGCCCCAATATAATTGACAGAGGTCGGCCTTCCAGAAGATCACAATCGACCACATCCTGGTTGACGTTTGACATCGGAACGAAATCTCAGTCCGGTGTGAGGAGGACATTAAGAAGTTGTGGAGGAGTGAGAATTTCAGCCACACGATGCCGACAGCTTGCAGCCACTGAGTCAACTTTTAACTCCTCTGTAGAACAAAGTATTTATTCACCATCAAAATATGAGAGCATTTTGTTTGACATCTGGTGCTTGTCCTGACTGAGTAATGCTGGAAAAAAACAGCAGAAACAGTCACAAATCTACTATTAAATAGACAGAAACGTCAATGGCAACGTAAAAGTAAAAAGTGAAAGGCAAAAAGCTGTCCAAATAAAAGAGAAATATTGTCACACACAATCTTTTCTTTGACTTAAACGTAGGGCATATTTGTTCCAACATTGTCTCTGTGCATGTAAGACAGGAGGTAAAACAACTGCATTGTAGGAAAATGAAGACAATGTCAAGTCGCAGAAAATTATCTGGCTTCAAACAAGCTAGGAAACAAAGCTTCAGGAGCTTCCCAAAGCAGCCAAGTTAGTGGCCAATCAGCCTGCCAGGCCTCTCTTTGCTCCGAGTCATGCTGGCAGTGAGAACTGGCCAGGCGCAGAAACAGAGATAGAAATGAGAGACAGACAAGAAGAGAATGATAGGGGGAGTTTTCATTTCAAAAAACACTTATCCTCCTTCTCTTCACTCTCTGGATCTTGTTTAATCTCACCGCAGTGAGATACTGCAGGTGAAAGTGACAGATATAGATAACTGTATTTCAGCCTGACTGCACAATTACTCTCGATTTTATTATTGTGACTGACAGCAACATATTTGTGGGAGGAGATACAAAGCAATGCATCAGCTCTTCACAAGCGGCTGATTTAACTGTGGGTGTAGGTGGGTGGCTGCTATCTATCTGAAATTACAGGAAGATTAAAAAGGAAGATTGCGGCCCTGGAGCACGTAGGACTCTTGCCTCGTCTTTCCATTGTACACAAACACACAGTGACGGCACAAATCGGCTCCCCGTCAAGACGAACGGGACCAGCTCTTAATGAGGAGGTCGCTCTGTCTGTGGCTCGCGCCAAACAAGCGGGCCGGAGATCGTGACGTACACAGATGTGTGTGTGTGTGTGTGTGTGTGTGTGTGTGTGTGTGTGTGTGTGTGTGTGTGTGTGTGTGTGTGTGTGTGTGTGTCGTTTCCCTGCTCTGACAGGACAAATGACAGACTTCCAATATTTCTTCTGAAGAATGGTTCTCTCCTCAGGATTGAACAGTGATCCTACGTAATCATCACAAACCAGTTGTCTGACAGGCTGCCTTTCACCAGACCCCAAATGTAATTTATTTTATTTCTCTTTTGCAGGGGGTGACAGAGGTGGGGGGGGCAAGACTGTCAGATGAGTCACCACTCCACCACAAATAGGTCCTTCCAAAATGTCTGTGTGTTAGTCAGGGTTTTCACTGTTATTTTTCAGAGTATGCCCACATCCAGTTTTACTTTTATGTGCACCACCTTCACCACTGACCTACCCCACGTCACACAAGGTTCAAATCACCATAAACAGAACTGGTGTCGGTGTCGACTTTGAGCCTCAGGCTTTCAGAAATGCATTCTTTTGGACATGATACCTGTGAGTCTGAGCAGTTTTTGATTGTATGTTCAAAAGATGCTGTGTGGTGATGTGCCTGTTGCATCAAGCTGGCTCATTTACATATCTCTCCATCAGCTCTTGTTTGGGAAGCGTTTTTTACTCTGCATGTTTAGGATGTTAGAATACATTATTATATGCAACAGAGCTCTTACCTTGGGATTTTAATAATTATCAAGGAGTTTCGTATCAAAATAACAATTATCTAGATATTCATATATGAAAAGTATGTATAAAAGAGGATTAAATATTAGTTTCAATATAAAAATCAGAAGTTAAGCATATGTTGAACACTTCCCAAATAAATATGTGAATGTGAACAGTCTCTTGGCATTCAAATTTAGCTTCCGCTTGTTAAAAAAACAGTGTTTTGTCTGTGTGTTTTGTATTTAGAAACAATGTCAGAAGAACACTTCTCACATTTTTGTTCAAGGCTAAATTAAGTTTGAGTGTTGTTGTTTGCTATATTCATTTGCTTAACTTTAGAAGAAAAAAACAACATTAATAATTCTGATCAGCTAATGAACGTTTGTCCACTTTGCCATTTCAATCTGTTGCAGTTTTGGTCATTTTGAATCAAGGCTGTGTCAATACATTTTGAAACTGGTTTGACAACCAAAGATTTAAACTTTTTTTTTTGTTCTGCTCTTATCCAAGTGCAGATTAATTTAGTTATTCATTATTAATGTTTCTGTTCAAGGTGAGTTGCAATATCCTTCAGCATTCCTAAGCAGAAATAACAGGGCTATTCTTGGAGAGATGCTAGATCCCAGTTTATTCCACTTGTCCCATTTGTTAACGTGTAGAGCCAGTGGTTGGTGTCCAATCATCCAAATTGGGTTATGGTGTCATTTAGAGACTTGTAGGACATATAATAGCTACATTTTTTTCCTGAGGAGTGGGGAACAGTGAACTTCTTCCATGTTACTTTGTTTGTAAAAATAATAATAATATGTCATTCTATTTTACCTGAACATTTTACTGCTCTTCAAAGAAAAGTGCAGAGTTAAACCATCATCACTGAAAACATTACTGGTATAGGAAGCATTAATTTCCAGTTATTTCTTGTATTGCTTTTGTGAGTGGTATTTTCATTATGATAAATTTCCAATATATTGTTTAGTAGTACATGTCAAAATGCACACAGTAAAAATGTCAGTGTTGAATTAACACCAAAAAGTGTCTATATGTGTCCAATTCAGCTGGTGTTACAGTAACACTTTTGAAAGTGTTGAAAGATTGACACCCATTCTTTTGTTAAATTAACATTGGTCTATAATACTGAAATGGGTTTAAGAAAAGTTAAATTTTCCATTTCTGTGTATTGTTTTGGATATTTTCCACTAGATTTGTTTGATATCGACACCTTGTGGGTCAATTATTTACTTTTTTAACACCACATTATGTTTTGTGATCAACACGACACTGGTGTTACTTTTAACATATTTTAACACCAGAACCGTAGTAAATGTCAATGTGACACTCTGTAGTATTGAATTTAACACCAGCTGACTTGGACACATATAGACACTATTAGGTGTTAATTCAACACTGGCATTTTTACTGTGCATGATAGTTTGTTTTGTTTACTTAATATTCTTTTTACATCTAAAGAAACAAGAAAATCAAACAAAGTCGCCCTTAGACCCACAGACAACCTTGGGCTTAGAAAGATTCTGATGACTTTTGTTAGTGAATTGAGCCAAATGAACATCGCTCCATAGAAAAGAGCCGCTTTCCTCCTCACTGTCACAGACTCGAGCTTTTACTGTGAAATCCCGGAGAGGCAAGGTCATTGTGGGGAAACTTGATATCTTCTCAGCCAAAACGCAACCACGTGGCAGAGTAAACAGCTTGTTTTATGTTTTTCTCCGCTCCATAATCTCTCATGGCCCTCGGACCTGGGGAAAAGCCACCGTCTCCCGACGCGCACTGCAGACAGGAGTCCAAAATATATCCCCGCGCGCTGCGGGGCTCAGCGCCTCCTTCTGTCACGCAAATTTATTCACACGCACACGAGCCTACACCAAAAAGTAGTACACAAGGCTTTGAAAACTTTCCCCAACAAACGCTAGATGTTGAACTTTCCTCCTGCTCGTTTTCCTCACGCGCTCTCCTGATCCCTCACGCGCTCACCGACACGCACACACCAGGCGCGCGCAGGAACGATCCAGCTGCCCCCTCGTGCGGGGAAGTCTGAACAAACTGCACTGCGGCAGCGATTCGCTATTTTAAGAATAATTTTTACATGAAGTGAATAAATTTTTAATCTCCTTCCCAGTCCGACGCTGCCTGAGCGGATAAAGGACGGAGGGCGGCCAAGTTTTAGAGACACAACCGAGACGCATCTGCCTCTCAGCTGAGACCTTAATAATAATAATAATAATAATAATAATAATAATAATAATAATAATAATCAGAAATTTCGAGTGAAAAAAACTCATACCACACGCTCACATTCAAACAGCAGGAAAAACAAATGGTTTCCGTCTTACCTCGCCTGAACATATTGACAGCGGCTGTTAGGACTGTCTATGGAAGCAGCATCCTTCAGCAGATTGTTTTGATGTCCTTTGACAGCTCGCAGGCAGACTGTACTCTTGTCCCCTCGGTGGCTGGGTTTAAGCAAGTGGAGGCGATTGGTGGAGGAAGAAAAATAAGAGGAATAGGAGATGAAGTGGCTCGGTTAGAGTGACTTAAATTAATCAAAATTGAGGACAAACAAAAAATAATCTGCAGGGTTTTTTTTTTTTTTTGGAGTAATTGAGCGACGGAGTGGGGGGAAAAAACACCTGCTCCCGTCCCAACACTCTCAAATACGGTTTAAAATCACCGCCATCATGGTGTTTATGAATAACTAAAACACATTCTGACTTTGTTCAGCGCTCAGAGTTAAAATGATGCTGTCCAGAAAGGATTTCAAAGGTAATATCCCCTTCGAAAGGAAAGAAAAAAATGGGATAAAAGTTGTTAATGTGTCTTTATCCTCCTCGTTCTCCCGTCGGGTTTTCAGCTGCAGGTCTGGAAGAGTCCAACAACGTGCTGCGTGAGTCAATGCCGTCTACTGTCTCTGTTACCGGAGAGCTGCGAGGCTCCAGTCCCCCTTCCCTCCCCTTCCCTCCCCTTCCCTCCTCTCACCTCCCCTCCCACTGCGAGATGTGGCTGATGGTCGCCTGAGCGTCACTCTCCTCTTTCCGCTGTCTCTAAATACAAACAGGCTCTGCTTTATGGATGGCAAGGAAAGACGCGTGTTGGAGCAATTATGGAACTGCTCTGAAATTAAAATACCAGTTGTATTTTTTTTTCTTCTTCTGCGCTCTTTTCCTTCCCACTCATGTTAATAGTCCTTGAACAAATAGCATCTATTACTGTTGCTTTCTTCAATTCTGATTCCTGTTTTCTCGGATTTCATATTTTGAGCGATAACAAGATATTTAAAGGAGATTCAGAATAACATTGAAACACAAGAGGACGAAACCTTATATTTTAGGTCAAATAAAATGTCAACTATTTAGGACTGGACTTTGATTGGGCTGATTTTGGACGCTCCCTTTCCCACTCATCTGTCCCTGCTGATGAATTTCCCACAGCATGATTCTTTCACCACCATTTTTCACTGTAAGGATGTGCATTCAGGGTGATTACAAGTGTCACACAGTATTTTGCATTCTTTTAAAAAGGTTTAGTTTGGTTTCATCTAATAGCATCACCTTCTTCCATTTGTTTGCCGTTTCCTTGACAACATGGCGGCTGGTGGCAATTTGCAAAAGCACTTCCTATAACTTTTTCCAACGATGTTTGTGTTGGATAGACATGTTTTTTGTTGTTCTTAACATATTGTCCATCGTGATTTCTGCAGCCTGTCCTTAGCCTTTCACTGCCTCACTGATTTATGCTATTTTTGCATATTCTATCAGTTACTTTAGAAGGGAAATAATGAAATAACCATGGCTACAAACAAATATTTAACCCAGATATCAAGAGGACCTTACCAGGTTCTGCTTAAACTACAACTGGTGAATTATATCCAACAAAATCTGACAGATGTGAATGTTCATACCTCAGAGTCACCAAACAAGATTTGAGCTTCTTCACAAAGACCACTTGGCCATATGATGCTGAACACATTATGTCAAGCAAACATTAACCTTATAACAACAGGAGCCATATTTTTTTTCAAAGAAATCTTAACATTTATTTACAGCAGCATTAGCATTGTGCTAACATTGTGCTAACCAGAGCATCAAACCGCAGGAACTTTCTTAACTGATTATCAACAAATATCATCAGTAATGTTTGCAGAAAAGAGCATTACTGTAGCTAAAACTAATAAAACACGCAGGAACAGAAGCTGCAGCTTACCTTTCATCTGGAAAAATCCTCTGCATTGGGATTCAATATTGAAAATCTGGTCTAAGATACTTTGGCGAAATTTCTAGCTCCCCAAAGATTTTAATTTTAGTGATGGTAATTGGCCAAATGTTTGGTTGCTGCAGAAAAATAATAGACACAATTGGTTATTTATTTTCACTTCTGGGGCGCTAGCCAGCAGAGAAATGGTAAAGTTTGTCAGGGGAAAAGTCTCTGTTAAATGAGAGTCAGTTGGTGAAAATGCTGTGTGGATAATTCAGATTACATTTAGGCACAAACTACTAAGGAAAACTGGCATTGTTTTTAATCATTTTTAGATTTTACCCCTCCTCCACATCTAGCTCCCCATATGAATCAACACATCTGAATCAGATAATTAGGTCATTAGCATACTCTGTAGAAAATAGGTAATTCAGCCATTTGATTCAGGTGTGTTGGACCAGGAACAAATCTAAAAGTTGCAAGACATCAGCCGTGAAGGACTTTTACACCGCAGGTTTAGATTTAGAAGTCCTGATAGACGTGTGTTTGTGCCCTGCTCTTTCCATTTTTAGATGATAAACTGAGCTTCTTCTTGGGATATTGTTTTATAACCTATCACATCTTTAACCCTCCCATTACGTCCCCCCTGAGCTTTCTGCTGTGATGCAGTTTGTTCGCTTATGATCTCTAAAAAAAACCTCTGAGGCCTTCACAGATTAGCTGAACAGAGAATAAATTACACAGCGGACTCTGTTCATTATCCACTTGACCTCTGAAGGTAATGGATTTTATCTATGGGTAAACAGGAGAGAACTGAACACAACTGCACTCCCAACTTTACAGGCCATCTCATATTTGCACAAAAATGTTAGTAAAACAAGAAGTGAAATTCCACGTCACAGTTATGTCTTGTCTATCATACAAAGTACAACATGACAAAATGTGATAGGGATCAAGTTGGGTTTAAGACTTTTGCAAGGAAATATTAATATTTTCCATTTTTCCCTTAGAAAACTGGGAAGCACTGCTGCTGTGAGCTGATATCATTAAAGGTGTGTTAGCTGCTCCATTATGACTTTAAGAGCCACCTGCTGTTGTGGAGAATTGGATGATCAAACCGGGACGTTTAATTAAACCATGGGGGAAGTCGGCAGCATCAAGCAAGGTTTTTATCTATGCAGGACTTTATGCCATGGACTACAGCAGACTCAAACTTGACAACGGTCCCTTAGGCAAAATTTCAAGTGAAATCCGACGCTGGTTGAACATTGGTGTAACTCACAGGAAGTAAAAAAACAGCTTGTATTTTTTTTAAAGCATATGTCAGACATAGATCTAACATTAATTATGTTATCTTAGAAAAGTAAATTATCAGCAATTAAGAGTTTTAATGAGGATCACGAAGTGAAATTATGGGATGGAAGATCAAAGTCATGGCTTATCAGTCTAACCCAGACATTTAGTGTTACAATCTGTGTTTTCTGTATAGTCTTTTTGGGATTTTCTGTGTTTAGTCCTGTTTCCGAGTCTGTTGTCCTGTCAGCCCTTGACTGTTCCCAGGTGTGTCTCATCCCCTTGATTACCCCATGTGTATTTAAGTCCATCTGTTGTCTTTGTCTCTTGTTAGATCCTCATTGCACATCGTACATCTAACGTTTCTTGTCAGTGAGTCTCCTCAGTAGAACTGTGTAGCCCTGAGGTTGCTTGTTTCAGTCTTAATGTCAGTTGCTACCGCTATTAGCAGTGTGCTAATTTGCTGACGTGCTGCCTGATCCGGGACGGTGAGCTTTTTCAGTAAAATTTATCATCTTCATCCTAACCTAGCTCTCTGCGCTCATTCTCACCACAACCAACCACACCCCATGACATTTACACAGTAAAAATGCCAGTGTTGAATTAACACCCAAAAGTGTCTAGATGTGTCCAAGTCAGCTGGTGTTAAATTCAACACTACAGAGTGTCAC